>WNWK01009016.1:0-10000 GCA_009830355.1 Cherax destructor
AACCTAAGATTAGCGTTCCGTTACCTTAACAAGGAATCGTTCAAGACACTGTACACCGTGTGCGTCAGGCCCATACTAGAATATGGAGCACCAGTCTGGAACCCACACCTGGTCAAGCACGTAAAGAAACTAGAGAAAGTGCAAGGTTTGCGACAAGGTTAGTTCCACAACTCAGGGTCTGTCCTATGAAGAAGGTTGAGGGAAATAGGACTAACAACACTGGAGGAAAGAAGGGTCAGAGGAGACATGATAACGACATACAAAATACTGCGGGGAATCGACAAGGTAGACAGTGACAGGATGTTCCAGAGAGGGAACACAGAAACAAGGGGACACAACTGGAAGCTGAAGACTCAGATGAGTCAAAGGGATGTTAGGAAGCATTTCTTCAGCCACAGAGTAGTCAGGAAGTGGAATAGTCTAGAGAAAGATATAGTGGAGGCAGGAACCATACATAGTTTTAAGACAAGGTATGATAAAGCTCATGGAGCAGGGAGAGCAGAGACCCAGTAGCGGACAGCGAAGAGGCGGGGCCAGGAGCTGAGTATCGACCCCTGCAACCACAATTAGGTGAGTACAATTAGGTGAGAACACACACACACACACACACAACTGGTAGAGAATGTATCGTCAGGATCAATCGTGATTGAATAAAAGACTTGACAACAACCTGAATACATTGTTATTGTAATTTACCTTTACCTCTTTCCCCCTTTTTTCCCCTCTCCTTGTCATCCCTTTGCTCAGTTCCCCTTCCCACTGTTTCATTTCCATCCCTTCTCCCTCCCGGGTTCTTCTCTCTGTTTTCTCTCATATTACCTCTTTTTTATTCCCCTTTCTCATATTTTCCCATTTTCCCCTCCGTTTTTCCCATTTCTATTTTCTCCCATTCCTTTTTTTCTCTCAAATTTCAACTTTCTCCACCTTCACCTCTTCCCTTTCCCTTACTCCTTCCTGAATTTCTCTCTTCCCTACATTTCCTCCTCCCTCCGTCCCACTCACCATCACAGACAGGTCCCTCCCACTCACCACCACAGACAGGTCCCTCCCTCCCACTCACCACCACAGACAGGTCCCTCCCTCCCACTCACCACCACAGACAGGTCCCTCCCACTCACCACCACACATAGGTCCGTCCCTCCCACTCCACCACACACAGGTCCGACCCTCCCACTCACCACCACAGACAGGTCCCTCCCTCACACACGACCACAGACAGGTCCCTCCCTCCCACTCACCACCACAGACAGGTCCCTCCCTCCCACTCACCACTACAGACAGGTCCTTCCCTCCGACTCCACCACAGACAGGTCCCTCCCACTCACCACCACACACAGGTCCGTCCCTCCCACTCACCACCACACATAGGTCCCTCCCTCCCACTCACCACCACACAGGTCCGTACCTCCAACTCACCACCACACACAGGTCCGCCCCTCCCACTCACCACCACACACAGGTCCCTCCCTCCCACTCACCACCACACACAGGTCCGTCCCTCCCACTCACCACCACACACAGGTCAATCCCTCACACTCACCACCACACACAGGTCCCTCCCTCCCACTCACCACCACACAGGTCCGTTCCTCCCACTCACCACCACACAGCTCCGTCCCTCCCACTCACCACCACACACAGGTCCGCCCCTCCCACTCACCACCACAGACAGGTCCCTCCCTCCCACTCACCACCACAGGCAGGTCCCTCCCTCATTTCTCCACTTAAATAGGTCATTCTTTCTTACCTTAGGTCTCCACCACTCTCCCTGGTCTCCATCACTCTCCCTGGTCTCCATTACTCTCCCTAGGTCTCCATCACTCTCCCTGGTCTCCACCACTCTCCCTGGCATCCAACACTCCCGGGTCTCCATCACTCTCCCTGATCTTCTTTCTCCCTTGTCTCCATAATTCTCCCTGGTCTCCATCACTCTCCCTAGGTCTCCATCACTCTCCCTAGGTCTCACAATCTCCCTGGTCTTCATCACTCTCCCTAGGTCTCCATCACTCTCCTTGGTCTCCATCACTCTTCCTGGTCACCAACACTCTCCCTGGTCTCCATCACTCTCCCTGGTCACCAACACTCTCCCTGGTCTCCATCACTCTCCCTAGGTCTCCAACACTCCCTGTTCTCCATCACTCTCCCCAGGTCTTCATCACTCCCAAGGTCTCCATCGCTCTCCTCTTCCTGGTCTCTCACTCTCCCTGGTCTCCACCCTCCCTATGTCTCCAGCACTCTCCCTCACACCACCCCTCTCCAAATCTCTCAACCTCCCTTGTTTCCTCCCTGGTCATCCCTCATCCTCCCTCTTTGGTTCTTCCATCTCTCTATGACTCTACATCCCTTTTCCATCTATCTATCCCCACCCCTCCTCTCTCTCCCTCTCCTTCTTTGGCTCATCTCCCCCTCCCTAGCTCTCCCTGGCACACCCTGGCTCAGTTGAGCCTGGCAGAGGGAGTTCTGTTTACTTTGTCATTGACGTTGAGAAGAGTAAGCGTATTTTCCTCTTTTCCCCTAGACTGTGTGTGTATGTGTGTGCTCACGTATTTGTGGTTGCAGGGTTCGAGTCACAGATCCTGGCCCGGCCTCTTCGCTGGTCGCTTCTAGGTTCACTCTCTCCCTTCTTCATGAGCTTTATCGTATCTCTTCTTAAGCGTGTGTTTGTGGGGGGGAGGGGTGTTTGTGTGGGTGTGGGTGTATGGAGGTGTAAGAGGGCAGACTCATAACTCGATCTCGCCACCCTCGCCTCTCTATTACTACTATGCCACTGCCCTCAATCTCTGTGTTATATTATTGGTGTAACTGTGGCTGCTGTACACCCTGGCTAACATGTCCCAGGTGATGTAATGGACCTCTGTTATCACAATCACCTCACAAGATGTGATGCATGTCTAATATTGTAACCATTTTGGATTTTCTAATACAAGAGTAGTGAAAAGGGAAGTGCCTACCCTAAACTAATGAGTAGTGCAGACATGTCTGCTCTTTACAAAATGTAGTGTAGAGACATGTCTGCTCTTTACAAAATGTAGTGTAGAGACATGTCTGCTCTTTACAAAATGTAGTGTAGAGACATGTCTGCTCTTTACAAAATGTAGTGTAGAGACATGTCTGTTCTTTACAAAATGTAGTGTAGAGACATGTCTGCTCTTTACAAAATGTAGTGTAGAGACATGTCTGCTCTTTATAAAAGAGTTGCACAGTGATGTCTACTGTTACTGTTGTCCTGGTCGTGGAATAATGGAAAATGTTGTCTGGTCTCGTCCTGTGCTCAGTGTAAGTTTGGAGGTGTGCGTCCGGGTAATCTAAGATCTATTAGATACCAGTACTACCACATTACTGGGTAGTACTGGTAGTACTGGTAGTACCGGGAGACTTTTCTTGTTCGATTCTAAAGGTCGTCCATCACGGACACGCTCTTAAAATCAACGAAACAAAACCAAAAAAAAAGTGTAACGAATGGCCTGAGTTTTTCTTTTTTCGAGTTCCCTAAATTTTTTGAATGCCTAAACAGGACACACCGTGTTTTTTATCACCTCATGACGAAGAATAATGGAGGAAAAAACAATTCGCTAACGTGTTTGTTGTTATGGAGTATGTGTGGAGCCATACTCTGTCGGGCTCTGGTGAGTCGTATTCGGCTATTTTTATGGTCAGTGAAATAATTCCTTTCTTGTTTCCTGTGTTGAGTGTCTGAAGACGTCTCCACATGAGCCAAAATTTACTCTCTCTTCCAGGGAAGACGGGCAAGGAGGAGGGACGACACGCAACCCGGATAGCGAAGAACTGATGACTGGGAAGGATAGGGAAACGGGAAAGGGAAGATAACGAAGGAAATGAGGGGAAACGTTAGTAGGTGGAGAGTAAAGAATGGGAAAAGAGAAGACGGAAAGGAAAGAGCAAGGAGAGAAGAGAAAAGAGTAAGGAGGATGAGTGAGTGAATAAGAGAACAGGGAAAAGAAGGGAACAAAAGAGATACGAAACGTGATGTTAGGGAAAGGGGAAAAGGAAATCGAAAATAGACAGAGGGAGAGGGGTAAAAAGAGTGGAAAGGTAGCCTGCCCTTACAGCTACGTGATGGATGGCCCAACAGGAGGATTTGGCCAGACTTATAAAACATATTTTACCTTTGACCAGTATCGCACCCGGATAATGTGAAAATCCTTTTTTGTACAATGCATTTAAAAGCAGCTGAAGTTATCAAAATCTCTTCGTAACCATTTGTGAAATAATCATGAGTAAAAACTGAAACTTAATCACCACTCTTACAAAGATAATTATTTGTCACAATAAGCGTGTCTGCAGCAATTCACAACTACCTGGATTGTGTTCGGAGGGTCGACGCCCCCGCGGCTCGGTCCCAGACCAGGCTTCCCGATAGATGGCTTGATCAACCAGGCTGTTACGAAATCCAACGTAAGCGCCAGAGCCCGGCTGATCAAGCACTGACTTGAGAAACTTGGTCAGTTCTTTCTTGAAGACAGCCAGGGGGTGTTTTGGTAATTCCCCTTTTGTATGAAGGAAGGACACCGAAAAGTCTTGGTACGTACAGACTTACTAAGTTTCCTCTGAGTGTTCTCATTGCATCTCTGCTTTTCATTGGGGGTATAGTGCACCGTCTGGCAGGCTTCTCACTTTCCTTGAGAATGATTTGTGTGTGCAGATTTGGGACCCATACTTCTAGAATTTTCAAGGTGTAGATTTTAATGTACCTGTTTCGCCTTCATTCCAAGTAGAGGATTAAGACCCATGTGCAACAGTTAGGTATCTCTATTAATGAAACGTTTCGCCTACACAGTAGGCTTCTTGAGTCAAATACAGGCCATACCACGGGTGGGGCTTGAACCCGCGGTCAGAGTCGTAAAACTCCAGACCGACGCATTATCCACTGGGCCAGCATTGGTCTGGAGTTTTACGACTCTCTGACCGCGGGTTCAAGCCCCACCCGTGGTATGGTTTGTTTGCAATCGCGTCACTACGATTTCGTCAGTCAAATACAGGAGCAGTAGTAGTGAAATAAAGAGGATGTAATCAGTCCATCAACGTTGAAGAAAAAGTATTTGAGGTAGTCAGTCCCTCAGCCTGGAGAAGAGTTCAGCTTCATGATCTGAAACAATTTGAAATTGAAGCATAAGAATGGAGTCTTAAATACTGTCGAAGGTGAGGTGGAAGATCTCGAAGACGTTGCTGGGGACGGGATTCACTAATAGAAGTAAGAAGGTAGGTCCCTCCTGAATTCAACCCAGAGGAACCTGCGCAGCTACGCAGCTCGATCGCTAGCGCACTCACCTCACACACAGTTCGAATCCCCGGTACGGCTGGAAAACATTAGGACGTGTTTCCATAAGACACCTGCTGTCCCTGTTCATCAATCAGTATAAAATGGCTACCTGGGTGTTAGTTGACTAGTGTGGGTCGCATCCTGGGACAAAACTGACCTAATTTGCCCGAAATGCTCAGCATAACAAGCGGTTTTTTATATAGTAGTATGTCATTGATGTCAGCTAGGCCTGTATACCTTGTACATGTACTTGTAGAAATAAAGATATTATATTATATTATATTATTATATATTATACTAGTGAATCTCGTCCCCAGAAACGCCTTTGAGATCTTCCACCTCGCCTTCGACAGTATTTAAGACTCTGTTCTCGGTAATTTAGGTTCTTGACTGAGGCTGTGCGGTCAGTGAAGGTTCTCTATACATTCTTCAGGTCTGCAATTCCGCCTTCCTTGAACGGAACTGCTAGAGCACAACAGTACTCCAGCCTAGTCAGAGCAAGGGATTTTGAAGAGTATCATCATTGGATTTGCATCCCTTGTTTTGAATGGTTCCAGTTATGCACCCTATCATTTTTTTTTGCGGTTATTATAGTAACACTTGTGATCCTTGAAAGTGAGATCTGACATCACCCACAAATTGTAAATGAAGATTAGACAATGTTTCGATTCCTCGTGGAACATTATCAAGTTGTGAGAGAGATTAAGTAAACAGTGGGTACACATCTCTTTAATGAACTATACAAGATATGCAGTCATAAAACTGAGAGACTGTTGCATAGTTTAAGCAGGTTCCTTGACATGGTCCTCGAAACAGCTACTGTATGTACTATAGTCTACTTGATCAAAGGTGCAGGTATGTTTCTTGTATAATGCAAGAGGACCAGTTTAAACCATGAAAGACATACGAAATAAAATATTTGTTCAGTGTTAGGAAATGTATTGAGGAAACTTTTCACCATAAATGGCCTCTTAAGTCTTTATTTCACATACGTTGGTATTTTATACCATCTCTTACCATGCAAGAGAGAGACACCATGATAGTGAAGCGGTCAGCTATCACATTCGTCCTTTTACCTCAGACACTTGGTGTTGTAACACGTGAATGGTCAGTAGTGTTAGGATTCTTGGTTTATACAAGGTACATGCAGCTGGCAACACCAGATGACCTCCACGGAGCGAGAACAGCACTTCTGCCCCATGACCTGGCTCGCCTATTTGCCGAAGAGCAGACACAGGTGCAGGTTTGTCTATCAGTCATTAAACACGTGTACAGAACGGCTAGACTCCACGTTACTGTAGGCCTTCTAGCCTTGCAACAAGTGTACAGACGACTATCAGTTTCCACACAGCTGTAGGCCTACCAGTCTTAAAAACAAATGTTGAGGCCTGCTTGTCTCCACACTCCAAGGCTTAACTGACCCTACTAAGGTATAATTTGTAGCGTCGTCAGCTACGTGTGACGCAGAGCTCCTGTGATGGAGAGGATCAGTGTTGGGGAGTACTTGTGTTACCACGTAAATCAAAAGGAGACTTAGGTCTCCTTTTGATATATGTGGCTTTTCTATCTAAGCTTTAAAAATGAGCAACTGAGACAAATGCAGCAAAGGCTGGAAAAATGACCTGGTGGATGATCAGTTGATTTGAAAATCAAGTGTGCTCTCACGTCTTGAATATTGTTGTGTTCACGGCGCCTTTTAAGGCAAGAGAGGTAGAGGAGCTGGAAAATTTCAGAAGTCTTATTTTGCCCGCAGAGAATCACTAAAACGCTAAAATTTCTGGGAACGCCCCAAGGCACTTTCCTTGGTTTCTCTTGAAGGGAGAAGACATAATTGTAATGTATATATACACGGAACCTAGGTAGTAGGTTGGTAGACAGCAACCACCCAGGGTGGTACTACCGTCTAGGGATGTATCTGATGTGAAAATTTAGATATCCACGGATGCGAATGTTTATACGGATGTCATACTTATTTTCCAGGTGCGGATGCAAGAAATTGTGCGGATGTTCCGCGGATGTTGATGCGGATGTAAGAAATTGTGCGGATGTTCCGCAGATTTCGGATGCGGATGCATATGCGGATATCTGTTTACAGTAAAATGCGGATGTAAGAAATTGTGCGGATGTTCCGCGGATGCGGATATCCGATACATCACTACAGTACCGTCCTACCAGTTGAGTGTGAAACGGAAACCTGTAATTGTTTTACTTGATGATAGGATTGCTGATTTCTTTTTTCTATCTCACTGTCTCATAAACACGCGGGATACCAGGTCACACTACACATGCACGCACATGTATACATATATATATATATATATATATATATATATATATATATATATATATATATATATATATATATAAAAAAAATTTTTAGTCGTAAGAGACGACTAAAATGCCGGAAGCAAGAGGCTAATAACCTCTTCTCCTGTATATATTACTAATTTTAAAAGAGAAACTTTCGTTTTTCTAATTAGGTCACCTTAACTCGGTGGGATATGGCCGATTTGTTGAAAAAAAAATATACACGGAAGATACGTGAAGGCCTGGTGCCCAGTCTGAACACTGCTGTAACATCTTAATGTAGTGAAATATTTGGGAGGAAGCGTAGAATAAATCCAGTGAAATAAATAAACGATCTCATAAGCAAGAATAGAGAAAACTGTCTACGTTGGGGCTCAAGTCTAGAACCTTTTAACAGCAGATATCAGAAATATTGCTGGAACGATGACAGAAGTTTTGAAGGAAAAAGTGTATCACAATGTCCTTGAAGTGTCTTATCAGCCGGACTGTGGGCAGAGTCTTCCAGCATCACCTTATCTTCCGTGGTAAGTGAATCGATATTCATTACTCTCACACCGCGCTGTATAACCCCTGTGGTTTAGCGCTTCTTTTGATAATAATAATAATAATTACTCTCACACACTTGTAGTCAGGGGTATGTTTGTAATACGATTACTAAGTAGTACAAGAGTGATCAGCCTCTCGTGTCGAGGTGGTGATTTGTTGGTCAGGAAACAAGACAAATATCTGCTAACACAGGTCACTGTCACGTGAAGACCAGTTAGCTGGTGAAGCATCCACTGGCTCACCTCAGCGAGCTGTTACATACCCTTATTATTATTGGTAATGTTGTTTTTGTTACTGTTATTGTATTTTCATTATTATGTCGTTTTGTTACTATTATTGTATTATTATTATTGAGTTACCCTAATTCCAAAAAGGTCACACTGCTCTTGAAGAAAGGTATTTGACCATTAGCGCTAGTTCAGCATAATTGTCTCTGACGGCAGCACCTGGGGAATAGTAACTTGGAGGTTAAACAAGATCTGAGGAAGGATTAAGGGTAGCTCCAGTTCCTTTGACCAAGAGCCCTTCACTTTCCCCTGGCAGAGTCACGGGAAGGGGAGAGAGGAACGTGTGTGCACTATCCTCTTTACCTTGTCATTGGGTTTATCTTCGCTAAGTGATTACTTCGGTCAAGTCTAAGTGTAAACATTTGAGGTTAAGTTTACCTAATTTTCAATCCCGTCACTGCTGGCCGTTTTCTGTATTACGTGATTTGACGCTCACTACTGGCTTTTTATTACGATTTGACGCTACTCTGGCCGTTATATTACGTGATTTGACGCTCACTACTGGCCGTTTTCTATATTACGTGATTTGACGCTCACTGCTGGCCGTTTTCTACATCTGGTTTCATAGTCACTGCTGGGTCTTTTTTTTATATCCTGTGGTTTCAGGGTCATTTACCTTTGATATACCTTTGATGATTTCCGAGAGTCTTTCTACACCCGAAGCCCGGCCATGGTCCAGGCTCGTCTGGTGCTTGCCTGGTCAACCAGGCTGTTGCTGCTGGTGGCCCACTGCCCCACATATCCATCACAGCCTGGGTGATATGGCACCTGGTGAAGATACTTGTCCAGTTTCCTCTTGAAGGCTTCTACACTTGTCCTTTGCTATTTTACAGTCACTGCCGGCCCTTTACTCTACCCCGAATGTGATACCTGTAACTTACCTGTATTTCGAGAGTTATTGCCTTTGCAGCATGATTTAAGGCAAGATGCATTTGTAGTTAACATGATCAACCAGGTTGTTGATACAAGCAACCCACGAGGAGGAGGATCAACCTGGTTGTTGATACAAGCAACCCACGAGGAGGAGGATCAACCAGGTTGTTGATGCAAGCAACCCACGAGGAGGATCAACCAGGTTGTTGATACAAGCAGCCCACGAGGAGGATCAACCAGGTTGTTGATACAAGCAACCCACGACGAGGAGGATCAACCAGGTTGTTGATACAAGCAACCCACGAGGAGGAGGATCAACCAGACTGTTAAGTAAAAGGGCACAAGTGCAACTAACGTGACATTTTATTGTGGCAACGTTTCGCTCTCCAGGAGCTTTGTCAAGCTTGACAAAGCTCCTGGAGAGCGAAACGTTGCCACAATAAAATGTCACATATTTGCACTTGTGTTCTTTTACTTAACATCTTCTTCTTCTTTCAACACGTCGGCCGTTTCCCACCAAGGCGGGGTGGCCCAAAAGGAAAAACGAAAGTTTCTCCTTTTACAATTAGTAATATACACAGAAGAAGGGGTTACTAGCCCCTTGCTCCCGGCATTTTAATCGCCTATTACGACACGCATGGCTTACGGAGGAAGAATTCTGTTCCACTTCCCCATGGAGATAAGAGGAAATAAGAACAAGAACTAG
>WNWK01009016.1:15000-60000 GCA_009830355.1 Cherax destructor
GAGCGAACCCGTTCGATGAAGTCTTGAGAGTGACGAAGGTGGGCAGGAGAAAAAGTACCAAGAAATGCAGTGGTTAATTAAGTTTTGAGAGGTCAGCTCTCTCAGCCCACGATGTGTGGACTGAGACCACACTATACTTTGTAGACTTTAAATCTTTGACTATATATGTGTGTATGTGTATGCCACACTGTGCATGACAGACTGTGCATGCCACACACTGTGCATAACACACAGTACACGACACGCACTGTAAAAGCAGACACTAGACGCTTGAAGGCCAGAGAGGAGTGTGTCTTACGGGTGTCATAAAGAAAGAGAATATGAAGTTATGGGACACATGGGTTGTGTTATCACATACTTTTGACCGTTTCTTCGCCTTGAAGCCAGACTTCCTTGCCGACTCCCTGTTTAACCAGTCTGTTGCTGTTAGCGCCCTGCAGGCTAACATAATTTCGCCGATCTGGCACTCGTAGCAGGTTGTGGTTCAATTTCCTATTGGAAACTTTGGTCTGGCAATATTTCTTCATTTCTGCTGGTAACAGGTAGAAGAGCTTTGGACCACAGATGGTGATATAGTGCTCTCTTATTGTGCCTCTGGCGCCCCTGGTCTTCTCTGGTTTTATTCTACACTTCCTCCCGTATCTCGCACTCCTGTAAGTTACGACAGTGTGCAGATTAAGGAGCAATCCTTAAGTTTTCTCCCTATATATAAGTAGATGGTCTCCGTCCCAGAAAGGACGCCACACCACACTTCTGTTTCCCCTCCCAACGCTGGGTCAGCTTACACTGCTGGAGAGGTTGGAACGGCCTGAGTGCTTGACTCATTTCAGCAACACATTTTTTTCGGCATAAATGCATGGGAGCTTTTCCCTTTTCTAAATATATCCTGCAGCTAACATACTTTCATTTTAAACAGATTAGGAATATGATTTAGGCTGCGACTAATAAACTTAGAAATGTTTGGATTATATTAAGATTATAATTGGAATAAAATAGTAAATTGCTATTAATGGAAAATTTATAAAATAATTGAAAATAATTGTAATTTTGACTGAGAATATATAATGATGTTAGCTAATTTTATGCTGAATAACCAAACTATTCTTGTTGGGTTAATCATACAACTCAACAAATCTCCCTCAAATGTTTGCTCATGTTGAAGGATCAAATTGTGCTTCCTGTGCAACATTCATTAACACAGTAGCCAGGGAATACCAATATTGCCTCTCATTTAACTTAACTTTGTGTTCAACTGGTGAGTGAAGTATTATTTAACGTCCCAGTGACTGGTAACAGTTGTGGCTCTCACTGTGGTTATTAAAACACTTGATAATTGCTGCCACCACCCCCTACCACCACCACATCCCTACCACCACCCCTACCACCACCCCAACCACCACCCCTACAACCACCCCCTACCACCACCCCCACATCCCTACCACTACTACCACCCTACCACCACTACCACCACCCCCACATCCCTACTACTACTACCACCCTACCACCACTACCACCACACTACCACCACCCTACCACCACCACCACCACGCTACCACCACCACACTACTACCACCACACTACTACCACCACACTACTACCACCACTACCACTTTATAACCTGAAATATACCACATCGTTAACTCCACCACATTCACCTATCATATCACCCCAACCAAAACACACATGTATATAAACACTCCCAATCACAACCACCCCTTCCACCCCTCTAACCCCACTCCTCTCTCTCTCTCTCTCTCTCTCTCTCTCTCTCTCTCTCTCTCTCTCTCTCTCGCACACACACACACACACAAACCCCTCCCCCCGAAGATTGTAGAAGAAAGCTGGACTAGGGTTGATATGATAACTTAGAGAATACTAAGATGTATTGATAGACTGTCCAGGGACGGATTGTTTGAGAGACTTGAAACAACAACACGAAGGCAAGTGCTGGAAGTTGAAAACACAGATGAGTTACACGGCTGTTACAAAGTATTTCTTCAGCCTTAGCGTAGATAGAAAGTGGAAGGACCGGGGCAGTGGAATGGAAGATGCAGGATCCATACAACGCTTCAAGAAGATGTACGATTAGGCTTTCGAAGATTGGAGTGGTTCTAATAACGATGATCCAAGAGGCGGGACCAGGAGCTGAGACTCGACCCCTGTAACCATATATGATCTTGTAGGTGATTACATACATCCCTTCCCCTCACCCAACACCATCATCACCATACCACCACCACCACCACCATATCACCACCATACCACCACCACCATACCATCACCATACAACCACCATACCATCACCACCATCATACCACCACCATATCACCACCATACAACCACCATACCATACCACCATACCATATCACCACCATACAACCACCATACTACCACCACCATATCACCACCATACAACCACCATACAACCACCATCATCATACCACCATTACCATACCACCACCATCATACTACCACCATCATGCCACCAACATACCACCACCATCATACCACCACCATCATACCACCACCATACCACCACCATCATCATCATACCACCACCATCATACCACCACCATCATACCACCACCATCATGCCACCACCATCTACCACCCATCTACCACCACTCATCAATACCACCACCATACCACCACCATACACAACATCCACCACCATCATACCACCACCTCATACCACCATCATACCCCCCATCACCTCTACCACCACCATCATACCACCCAAACCCCCATATCATCACCACCACCATCAAACACACCACCATCATACCACCACCACCACCACCATCATACCACCACCACGCGACACTGCCATTATGCACTCAGTGAGTTGTTGATAAAGTTAGTGGTGGGCGGCTTTTGTTTAGAGAGAGTCAGCTGGTTCAACACAGCAACATTGTGGGTGTGGCGGCTGGCTGTGTGTGGCTTACTTCTCGCTGCCCACCATGGATAATTTAACAAAACTAACAAATCCTGGAGCTTTTTTGTTTTTCCAGCTGAAAAATCTATCAGTCTGCCATATAAAATGGCGTATAATAACATGAATTAGATAGTAGCGATGCGTGGATTGACGTTATGGGTAAACACGGTAATTAGTAAGTTAATAATGTTCCGAATTAAATAGATTACGTACAGTTTGTGAAAAAAACTTTTTTACTAATAACACGGCATTTTTTTAAGTTGCTGAGTAAATATTAGGGGAATTATTAATGACATTACGCCAGAGGTCTTTGGGGATATTAAAACATCAATGTTGTATATTGTGATTAAAATTTGGTTATGTTCAGTGGACTTGGGTTCTGGAGGTGGGAAGTACAGTGCCTGCACTCTGAAGGATGGGTGGGGATGTTGTGGTCCTGGAGGTGGGAAGTACAGTGCCTGCACTCTGAAGGATGGGTGGGGATGTTGTGGTCCTGGAGGTGGGAAGTACAGTGCCTGCACTCTGAAGGATGGGTGGGGATGTTGTGGTTCTGGAGGTGGGAAGTACAGTGCTTGCACTCTGAAGGATGGGTGGGGATGTTGTGGTTCTGGAGGTGGGAAGTACAGTGCCTGCACTCTGAAGGATGGGTGGGGATGTTGTGGTCCTGGAGGTGGGAAGTACAGTGCCTGCACTCTGAAGGATGGGTGGGGATGTTGTGGTTCTGGAGGTGGGAAGTACAGTGCCTGCACTCTGAAAGATGGGTGGGGATGTTGTGGTTCTGGAGGTGGGAAGTACAGTGCCTGCACTCTGAAGGATGGGTGGGGATGTTGTGGTCCTGGAGGTGGGAAGTACAGTGCCTGCACTCTGAAGAATGGGTGGGGATGTTGTGGTCCTGGAGGTGGGAAGTACAGTGCCTGCACTCTGAAGGATGGGTGGGGATGTTGTGGTCCTGGAGGTGGGAAGTACAGTGCCTGCACTCTGAAGGATGGGTGGGGATGTTGTGGTTCTGGAGGTGGGAAGTACAGTGTCTGCACTCTGAAGGATGGGTGGGGATGTTGTGGTCCTGGAGGTGGGAAGTACAGTGCCTGCACTCTGAAGGATGGGTGGGGATGTTGTGGTTCTGGAGGTGGGAAGTACAGTGCTTGCACTCTGAAGGATGGGTGGGGATGTTGTGGTCCTGGAGGTGGGAAGTACAGTGCCTGCACTCTGAATGATGGGTGGGGATGTTGTGGTCCTGGAGGTGGGAAGTACAGTGCCTGCACTCTGAAGGATGGGTGGGGATGTTGTGGTTCTGGAGGTGGGAAGTACAGTGCTTGCACTCTGAAGGATGGGTGGGGATGTTGTGGTCCTGGAGGTGGGAAGTACAGTGCCTGCACTCTGAAGGATGGGTGGGGATGTTGTGGTCCTGGAGGTGGGAAGTACAGTGCCTGCACTCTGAAGGATGGGTGGGGATGTTGTGGTTCTGGAGGTGGGAAGTACAGTGCTTGCACTCTGAAGGATGGGTGGGGATGTTGTGGTCCTGGAGGTGGGAAGTACAGTGCCTGCACTCTGAAGGATGGGTGGGGATGTTGTGGTCCTGGAGGTGGGAAGTACAGTGCTTGCACTCTGAAGGATGGGTGGGGATGTTGTGGTCCTGGAGGTGGGAAGTACAGTGCTTGTACTCTGAAGGATGGCTGGGGATGTTGTGGTTCTGGAGGTGGGAAGTACAGTGTTTGTACTCTGAAGGATGGCTGGGGATGTTGTGGTTCTGGAGGTGGGAAGTACAGTGTTTGTACTCTGAAGGATGGCTGGGGATGTTGTGGTTCTGGAGGTGGGAAGTACAGTGTTTGCACTCTGAAGGATGGGTGGGGATGTTGTGGTCTTGGAGGTGGGAAGTACAGTGCCTGCACTCTGAAGGATGGGTGGGGATGTTGTGGTTCTGGAGGTGGGAAGTACAGTGCCTGCACTCTGAAGGATGGGTGGGGATGTTGTGGTTCTGGAGGTGGGAAGACAGTGCCTGCACTCTGAAGGATGGGTGGGGATGTTGTGGTCCTGGAGGTGGGAAGTACAGTGCCTGCACTCTGAAGAATGGGTGGGGATGTTGTGGTCCTGGAGGTGGGAAGTACAGTGCCTGCACTCTGAAGGATGGGTGGGGATGTTGTGGTCCTGGAGGTGGGAAGTACAGTGCCTGCACTCTGAAGGATGGGTGGGGATGTTGTGGTTCTGGAGGTGGGAAGTACAGTGCCTGCACTCTGAAGGATGGGTGGGGATGTTGTGGTCCTGGAGGTGGGAAGTACAGTGCTTGCACTCTGAAGGATGGGTGGGGATGTTGAGGTTCTGGAGGTGGGGAGTACAGTGCTTGCACTCTGAAGGATGGGTAGGGATGTTGTGGTTTTGGAGGTGGGAAGTACAGTGCCTGCACTCTGAAGGATGGGTGGGGATGTTGTGGTGCTGGAGGTGGGAAGTTCAGTGCCTGCACTCTGAAGGATGGGTGGGGATGTTGTGGTTCTGGAGGTGGGAAGTACAGTGCCTGCACTCTGAAGGATGGGTGGGGATGTTGTGGTTCTGGAGGTGGGAAGTACAGTGCCTGCACTCTGAAGGATGGGTGGGGCTGTTGTGGTCCTGGAGGTGGGAAGTACAGTGCCTGCACTCTGGAAGATGAGTGGGGATGTTGTGGTCCTGGAGGTGGGAAATATAGTGCCTTCACTCTGAAGGATGAGTGGGGATGTTGTGGTCCTGGAGGTAGGAAGTATAGTGCCTGCACTCTGAAGGATGAGTGGGGATGTTGTGGTCCTGGAGGTGGGAAGTAGTGCCTGCACTCTGAAGGATGAGTGGGGATGTTGTGGTCCAGGACCATTATAAAGGTCCAGAACCATTATGAAGGTCCATGACCGTTATGAAGGTGCAAGACCATTGTAAAGGTCAAAGATAGCCCGAAAATGTGGTGCTAATCTCCATTTACAGTTTCTGGGGCAATTGTAAATTGTTCCAGCCGCGGTATTGTGACTTTTATTCCTGGTAGGCCTGTTAGGCTGGCACTATACGGCAGTGGTGCCATCACAGTGCCACTATACATCTCTGGTAGGGCCAATATAGCTGAGAAAGAAGGCTGAGAGTGCCATTCTCATCCTTATTGTATCTCACTGCCGCATTCCCTGTACATTCCTCTCTCCCTTCCCCTTCCAGGGGCTCTTGATCCGAGGAGCTGGAGACATTCCCTTCGCATTAAACCTCGTTAACCTCCCGTTATCCTCCGGGGGCCCCATGCGATTCCTGCGGGTTTAGCGCTTCGCCATGGGCGTTAGTCACCTTGGCTCGATAGTTATGGGAAAAAACGCTAAAACCGTGCGGGGGGGGGTAAGGGGGAGGACAGCTTTAATTCCTTGGATCAAGAGCCCTTCACCAGCACCCTTTAGTGACTCATACTGACGGTGAGGTGACTCTCTCACCTTCTCTATCTTCTCCAGAGCCTATTTTCCACGTTCCCACTCTCTTCCCATTCTATAACTCCCTCCCTCCCTTCCCTCTTTTCCCCCTCACGTTTTACGTGGCACTCTGTTATGTATGTAAATTAAAATAGAGCATACCTTTCTTCCCCTGACACCCCCATGACACCCCGCACACCTCCGTGACACCCCCACCCCCCTGACACAACCCATCCCCCAGACACAACCCATCCCCCTGACACCCCCACCCCCATGACACCCCACACCCCTGACACCCCCCACACACCTCCGTGACACCCCCAAACACCTCTGTGACACCCCCACCCCCTTAACACCCCCCACCCCATGACACCCCACACACCTCCGTGACACCCATACACCCCCCTCACACCTCCGTGACACCCCCACTCCCCCAAACACCTCCGTGACACCCCCACACACCTCCGTGACCCCCACACCCCCCTGACACCCCCACGCACCTCCGTGACACCTCTTGCACACCTCCGTGACACCTCTTACACACCTCCGTGACACCCCCACACACCTCTGTGTGGATTTTACCTGTTCAGTAGATGTGTACCCCACCCCTTCCCTTCCCGTGAACTTCCCTTCCCCTTAACTTCCCTTTCCCTTAACTTCCCCTCCTCTTTCCCTCCCTGTGCTGGTGTATACTCCGTGTGTGTGGGGGAGTATACTCTCCTCTGTGTGGGAGACTATATTTTCCTGTGGGGGAGTGGAGAATACCTATACCTTATACCTTTGAAGAGTTTCGAGAGTTTCACTACTCTCGGAGGCCGGCCATGGGCCAGGCTCGTTTGGTGCTTGCCTGGTCAACCAGGCTGTTGTTGCTGGAGGCCCGCTGCCCCACATATCCATCACAGCCTGGTTGATATGGCACCTGTTGAAGATACTTGTTCAGTTTCCTCTTGAAGGCTTCTACACTTGTTCCAGCCGTGTTTCTGATATCTTCTGATAAGATGTTGAATAGTCTGGGACCCAGGATGTTGATACAGTGTTCCATTATTGTGCCCATAGCACCCCTGCTCCTCACTGATTTTATTTTGCACTTCCTCCCATATCTCTCACTCCAGTATGTTGTTATGGCAGTGTGCAGATTTGGGACCAGGTCCTCGAGTACTTTCCGGGTATATATTATCATGTGTCTCTCCTCCGCTCCAGTGACTACATGTTCAGGACTTGAAGGCGTTCCCAGTAGTTTAGGTGCTTTACTGGCTCAATGTGAGCTATAAATGATATCTCTATTTGTTCCAGCTCTGATATTTCTCCTGCTTTGAACGGGGCCGTCAGCACAGAGCAATATTCTAAATGAGGGAGCACTAGCGATTTGAAGAGTGTCACCATCGGCATTATTTCCCTTGTTTTGAAAGTTCTCAATACCCACCCCGTCACCCTCCAGGCTGTCGTGATCTTTTTCTTGTTATGTTCTTTAAAAGAAAGGTCAGCTGACATAATTATTTCCAAGTCTTTTACGTCTTCCATTCGTTCTATGTGGTGACCCTCTTGAGTTTTGTATATAATGTTCCTTTTGAGTTCTTCATTCTTTCCATACCTAAGCAGCTGGAACTTTATCACCACTGAACGTCATGTTGTTCTCCACTGCCCACTGGAAAACCTTGTTTACAAGGTGTGTGTGTGTGTGTGTGTGTGTGTGTGATACCATTTTGTCCTAGGCACATGTCGATTAGACACTAGGCCTGTTGTATGTATGTGTGTGTGTGTGTAACGAAACACTTGGAAATGTTTCGGCTCCGCCGGGAATTGAACCCGGGCCCTCCGTGCGTGAAGCAAGAGCGCTAGCCACCATGCCATCGGGGCGTAAGTGTGTGTGTGTGTGTGTGTGTGTGTGTGTGTGTGTGTGTGTGTGTGTGTGTGTGTGTGTGTGTGTGTGTGTGTGTGTGTGTGTGTGTGTGTGTGTGTGTTCTCGGGGTTTGAGACGTCTCGGTTTAAAGTTCTGCATTCTGTGTTGTTGCAGGTCTGTCTAAATGTTGCTACCACATTGTTGCTTGCTGTTGCACCTCTCCTGCATGTTGCTACCACATTGTTGCCTGCTGTTGGACCTCTCTCTCATGTTGCTACCACATTGTTGCTTGCTGTTGGACCTCTCTCTCATGTTGCTACCACATTGTTGCCTACTTTTGCACCTCTCCTGCATGTTGCTACCACATTGTTGCCAGCTGTTGCACCTCTCCCTCATGTTGCTACCACATTGTTGCTTGCTGTTGCACTTCTCCTGCATGTTGCTACCACATTGTTGCCTGCTGTTGAACCTCTCCTGCATGTTGCTACCACATTGTTGCCTGCTGTTGAACCTCTCCCTCAAGTTGCTAACACATTGTTGCCTGCTGTTGCACCTCCCCTGCATGTTGCTACCACATTGTTGCCAGCTGTTGCACCTCTCCCTCATGTTGCTACCACATTGTTGCTTGCTGTTGCACCTCTCCTGCATGTTGTTACCACATTGTTGCCTGCTGTTGAACCTCTCCTGCATGTTGCTACCACATTGTTGCCTGCTGTTGAACCTCTCCCTCATGTTGCTACCACATTGTTGCCTGCTGTTGAACCTCTCCCTCATGTTGCTACCACATTGTTGCCTGCTGTTGCACCTCTCCCTCATGTTGCTACCACATTGTTGCCTGCTGTTGAACCTCTCCTGCATGTTGCTACCACATTGTTGCCTGCTGTTGCACCTCTCCTACATGTTGCTACATCAATGTTGCCTGCTGTTGCACCTCTCCCGCATGTTGCTACCACATTGGTGCTTGCTATTCCACCTCTTTCACATGTTGCTACATCAGTGTTGCCTGTTGTTGCACATCCCGCATGTTGCTACCACATTGTTGCCTGCTGTTGCACCTCTCCCACATGTTGCTACCACATTGTTGCCTGCTGTTGCACCTCCCACATGTTGCAGGGTCTTGCTGAAGAATTTCAACTGATTCTCTCTCAGAACAGCTCACACTTTGTTAAAGTGTCTTGGTAAAGCCCCTGTGTGGTCGAAACGGTGTGGGCAATGAAGGTATCCATTGTGTGAGTGAAACATTGTGACTAATAATGAACTGTTTGTGTGAAACATTGTGGATATGTTATCCACTGCGTAGGCTGAAACATTGTTATGTCATGCCCTTTGTGAATGAGAAAAATCGTGGTTAATAATGGCATCCACTGTGTGTGAAACGTCGTGGTTAATAATGGTAACCACTGTGTGTGAAACGTCGTGGTTAATAATGGTATCCACAGTGTGGGTGAAACGTCATGGTTAGTAATGGTATCCACTGTGTGGGTGAAACGTCGTGGTTAATAATGGTATCCACTGTGTAGGTGAAACGTCGTGGTTAGTAATGGAATCCACTGTGTGGGTGAAACGTCGTGGCTAATAACGAAGGAGCGTGCTGAATGATCAGGTTTTAAAACCCACGTTTGTTGGAGGAACCGGTCTGTAGAAGCCTCGGACCTGCAGAGGGGGGAGGGTCGAGTTGCAGCTCCTGGCTCCGACTTATAATTCAGTCTACTTGTTGTATTAGTTCCTAGAGCATCGTGGGCTGTTGCTTATGAGCTTGTAATTTCAGGTGTTGTGTTTGTGTTTACTGCCTCTTAATACAGTAGTTATTTGTCTTACTGCCTCTTGATGCAGGTGTTGTCTATATTCACTGCCTCTTCATGCAGGTGTTGTCTATATTCACTGCCTCTTCATGCAGGTGTTTCTTCTTTCTTATTAACTTTATTCTGCGTGAATTGTGGGGAGGGGTCAGTATATGGGGAAGGAAACAGTGTGTGTATGGGAGGGAATAACGTGTGGGAGAGGAGGCAGTGTGAGTGGAGAGGGCTCTCTGTTGGGAGTATGGGGCAGTGTGTGCATGAAATGTAGTGTCAGACTTCAGAACAAGAGACTGACTATACCTCTATTAAGACTTCAAATTCAATCGTCACAGCTAGGCAGAATGCTTCACCCAAACATTACTGGCAGAAAGCCAGCCCTGTTACATATTCATTGCAAAATATGCTGAATCCTCCCTCGTCCATCATAATTGTATAACTGAGCTTCGTATTGGCGTGAAAAATGGGCAGCACTCGAGGGTATATCCAAGTCCCTAATAGGAGGATTAACAACTAGGCCAGACGATCAGAACCTTCCCCGGCTGCCCTGGCCACTTCTGCCACCGACTCTCTTATGGTCCCCGGATTTGCTGGCTTGATTTATGGTCCCCGGTAATTAAGACCGTATTTTGGCAGGGGATAAAATGCTAATTTTACTGTATAATAAGTTTTTTTCGACATGGCATTTTTCTGGGAGTTAAAATATATGTGTCTACTCTGAAAATTTTCATCTATTCTTTTTAATGCATACCTGTAATTGTGATATAAATTAAAACGATGGGTGTTAATTAGGGCCCCCAACGTCCGGGAGGAACCAATTAGAGGTTACCCGTGACGTGCCTGTGACTGCTTTCAAGAGTTCGTTCTCCTTCAAAGCTTCTGGCTCTAGAGGCTGCCAGGTTTCATTGCCTGGTTCACCAGGCTGTTGCTGCCTGCAGGCATACCTAGGTAGCACCCGCGGGATGATCAAACAGTTTGCAAAGAGAGTAAAACATTGCAAGTTCCGTCATTATAGGAGAGTCAAAGTCGTTCTAAATATTTTAGAAGAAAGCTTTCGTTTTAAGAGGATGAACGGATAGCACATGAAGGTACGTGATAGAGTCCAAGACTGACCGAAACATCGCCGTAAGCTTGTCTGTCTCCTATGTCGGGTTATTTGTGTATAGATAACAGAGGACTTGCAAGTCCACACCGAGGTTATCCGCTGAGAAGAATTGTCTACTGGTGCTCAGTGGAAGCAATGGTTGTCACATAATAGTGTGCTGTACGAGGGTGACACCCAGGTCTGCTACAAGCACTTTACACTGGTATCATTACTTGTTCCGAGTGTTTTCTCGAAAGTATACAATGAAGAGAGAGAAAATGCACAACAGTTATTTACTCGGACAGAGTTTCTCCAATTGAAGCTCCACACAGCGAAACGTTGTCCCAATAAAAGCTTCGTTCTGCAACCTTTTTCTTGTCTTCAAGGTTGCTGTTCTTCCCTCCGTCTCGTGAACGTGCAAGATGGCAGGTAAATCTTACAGCTGTCTTCTTATATTCAGTAAATGCAATCAGATCACAAGAAGTGATGTAATGGCTCCAGGCTGGGGGACTGATTACCTCATTCTCCTCCTCATCTTTCACCGTTTTTTTCTCTATATTGGACTGAAGAAACCACTGGCTGGCGACACATTTTTTTCAGTAAAGATTTCCAAATGTTGCACAAGTGTCTCAAGATCACAAGAAACAGGTGACATTTTAATGTCCAATATAACCACAATGAAAAGTAAGCTGTATTGCAAGCGCTCTCGTGAGAGATTGCATTATCAATATTGCAAGAAATCACGGAAGCGCTTACAACATTACTACCACTTCTCCATGTGATTAGTTTGCGTATTCAGTATACATGATTCCTCTACTGTACGATACTTATTAATGTTTTTTTTTTTCATTGTA
This sequence comes from Cherax destructor, assembly GCA_009830355.1. Taxonomy (NCBI): domain Eukaryota; kingdom Metazoa; phylum Arthropoda; class Malacostraca; order Decapoda; family Parastacidae; genus Cherax; species Cherax destructor. The sequence goes on from WNWK01009016.1 coordinate 26,914, forward strand.
ATATTTTATTTCCAGTTTTGGAGGTCTGTTGCTGGACCGACCACTACCTACCTACCTGGAGGGTGTTCCGGGGGTCAACGCCCCCGCGACCCAGTCCTTGACCAGGCCTCCCGATGGATCAGGTCCTGGTCAACCAGGCTGTTACTGCTGGCCTCACGTAGTCTAACGTACGAACCACAGCCCGGCTGATCGGGTACTGACTTTAGGTATCAATCCAGTTCCCGGTTGAAGGCAGCCAGCGGTCTTTTGGTAATTTCCCTTATGTCTGGTGAGAGGCTGTTGAACAGTCTTTGGCCCTGGACACTTATTGTGTTTTCCCTTAGTGTACTAATGGCGTTTTTAGTGTACTAATAGGGGTAATGATACCATGAATCTTACAGACACACAGCAGCAGCAGAAGTTACAGCACGTCACGTGTACAGCAGCACAGCAGCAGGGTACATTTACTCGTGGGTGCAGAGAGGTAGCTGCGGGTGCGGTCAAGGCCGCAGGTAAAGTACCAATAATCTGAGCATTTCCTCCCGCGTGCGTCCCCTCAGTGCGCAGTAACTGCAGCAGCAAATGTTAGTTATGGCACAGCGGTTGACAGCTCCTCTTTCACTAACAGCTGCTGTAAAAATAGTGCGCGCACGCATGCACGCACATACACACACACACGTAGTGGAGGTAGGAACCATACATAGTTTTAAGACGAGGTTTGATAAAGCTCATGGAGCAGGGAGAGAGAGGACCTAGTAGCAATCAGTGAAGAGGCGGGGCCAGGAGCTATGAATCGACCCCTGCAACCACAAATAGGTGAGTACAAATAGGTGAGTACACACACACACACACACACACACACACACGCTACACATACACCGTGTACGTCAGGCCCATACTGGAGTATGTAGCACCTGTATGGAACCCACACCTGGTCAAGCACGTCAAGAAGTTAGAGAAAGTGCAATGGTTTGCAACAAAACTAGTCCCGGAGTTAAGGGGGTATGGCCTACGAGGAGAGGTTAAGGAAAATCGACCTGACAACACTGGGGGACAGGAGGAATAGGGGGGACATGATAACGACATATATAATTCTGAGAGGAATTGACAAGGTGGATAGGGACAGGATGTTTCAGAGATCTCAGGTTAATCCCAATATATTAATACATTTAGGTACTTCAACTCCAGGGTAATCTTTATTGGACACTGCATCAAGGGGTCACAACTGGAAGTTGAAGGCTCAGATGAATCACAGGGATGTTAGGAAGTACTTCTTCAGTCACAGAGTTGTTAGGAAGTGGAACAGTCTGGAGAGTGATATAGTGGAGGCAGGATCCATACATAGCCTTAAGAAGAAGTATAATAAAGCTCATGGAGTAGGGAGAGAGTGGACCTAGTAGAGACCAGTGAAGAGGTGGGGCCAGGAGCTATGACTCGACCCCTGCAACCACAGGTGAACACACACACAAACACACACATTTTCAACCACAATAGGTAAGTACACACACACACCCCTGAGTGATATACCTACGACCAGTTTCAAGAGTCTTCCTTACTCACCTACGACCAGTTTCAAGAGTCTGAAACAACGTATCGTCCAGCAGGAACTTCATCAACCAGGCTTCACCCAGTAAGCTTTTATGTTGCTGCTGCAGTCTCGCTGGCCCACATATTCATCACAGCCTGGTTGATCTGGTACTTAGCCGAGTAAATGATCCAGTTTCCTCTTCAAGACTTCTGTAATTGTCTTGGCAGTATTTCACTCTATTTTAAGTTTCCTGTCGTATCTCTCACTCCAACAGTAACAGTTTGTTTAATCAGGCCTTAAATCACTGGGAGGCCTGGTCCGGGACCTGACCACGGTAGCGTTGACTCCCGGAAGCGTCATTCAGGTAACCTTCAAGTATCCTTTGGGTAACCTTCAGGTAACCTTCGGGTAGCCTTCAGGTATCCTTCGGGTAACCTTCAGGTAACCTTCGGGTAACCTTCAGGTATCCTTCGGGTAACCTTCGGGTAACCTTCAGGTATCCTTCGGGTAACCTTCAGGTATCCTTCGGGTAACCTTTGGGTAACCTTCAGGTAACCTTTAGGTAACCTTCAGGTATCCGGTACGTTGTTACAATAGCGTGTTAGTTTGAGAATCTGGCCTCAAGTATCTTCCACATATATATTATCATGTATCTCTCTTTCCTCCGCTCCAGAGACTATATTATATATATATATATATATATATATATATATATATATATATATATATATATATATATATATATATATATATATATCTTCAGTACTTTGAGGTGTTTCCAATGTATAGATGTTTCCAATAGTTGAAATGCTTTATTAGCTCTTAACGGGAAGTAAATGATCTGTGTTCCAGCCCTGAACGGAGCCATCAACACTGTGCACTTTCCTAAGCAAGAGAGCACAAGCCATTTGAAAAATGTCACCATTGGCACCATTAGTTCTCATGAGAACTAATGTCCCATTAGTTATCATTATCCACGCAGTCATTTTCCTGGCTTTCGTAACAGTTGCATTATTGTGTTTTCTACAAGATATATCAGATTATATTATTAAATCCGGGTTTTACACATACGTATGTATAATTATACATGTATACATATACATACATGCATTTAACAAACTGCGGCTGACCGAGGATCGAACCTGTGTTATTTTAGCCCGCCTCGTGGGAAGCAAGTCAAAATTCACTACGCTCTAACCACTGGACCATACAATCCTTCAAAACATCATGTACCTAGGGGGACTCGGCATGCTTCATGATGTGAGGACATAGTGGCCGTGGTAAGCTCAGACCTAATTTCATTCTACTCCCAACTGAACACCAGCCTTCATGAGCAGTACATATATTAATGAAACCACGAAACAAGTGGTATTAATGCAATTAACAAACTTAGGCTGGCCGAGGGTCGAACCCATGTTATTTTAACTAAAATGTTTTAATTAAACACTGGTTCGATCGTCGGCCAGTTGCAGTTTGTTAATTGCGTTAATACCACTTGTTCCGTGGTTGCATTAATATACATACATATTAATAACACTAACATTACTAATATCAATACTAGCGCAACTAGCAACACCACGACTACCACCACCGTAACAACACTACCACAACCACCACTGCAACTAACTACACTACCACCACCACTACCAGTGGAACAACACTACCACAACCACCACCAGCGTAACAACACTACCACAACCACCACCAACGCATCTAACAACACCACTACCAGCATAACACCACTACCAGCATCACAGTAACACCTTCAACATCGTTGCTAATAACACTAACACCAACAAAAATACCTCTCTCTCTCTCTCTCTCTCTCTCTCCCCATCCATCCCTCCCTCCCTCCCTCCCTCCCTCCTCCTCCCTCCCTCCCCCCGTCTCCCCCCTCACCATGCAAACTACGCATCTTAAAGAGGAAGTGTTACCTGCCTCTACCTTGGATACCCTCTGTTGTGTGTGTGTACGTGCGTGTACACCCACCTAGTTGTACATATCTAGGTGTACACAGTAGTACTCTCCTAGTTGTACACAGTAGTATTCTCCTAGTTGTACACAGTAGTACTCTCCTAGTTGTACACAGTAGTACTCTCCTAGTTGTACACAGTAGTACTCTCCTAGTTGTACACACCTAGTAGTACTCTCCTAACTGTACACACCTAGTAGTACTCTCCTAGTTGTACACACCTAGTAGTACTCTCCTAACTGTACACACCTAGTAGTACTCTCCTAGCTGTACACACCTAGTAGTACTCTCCTAGTTGTACACTCTTAGTAGTACTCTCCTAGTTGTACTCGCCTTGTTGAGTTGCAACGGGTCGATTCACAGCTCTTGGTTCCATCTCCTAACAACAGTATTATCGATTGATTTAAAATATTCTTTCTAGTTCGCCTAGTTCTTCTAGGTTTTAGTTCTCTCTTCTAGGTTCTAGTTCTCTGCTAAGTTCTGGTTCTCACTGCTAAGTTCTAGTTTTGTATTCTAGGTTCTAGTTCTGTCTTCTAGGTCCTAGTTCTCTGTTAAGTTCAAGTTCTGTCTTCTAGGTCCTAGTTCTCTGCTAAGTTCAAGTTCTGTCTTCTAGGTTCTTGTTCTGTCTTCTAGGTTCTAGTTCTCTGCTAAGTTCTAGTTCTGTCTTCTAGGTTCTAGTTCTCTGCTAAGGTCAAATTCTGTCTTCTAGGTCCTAGTTCTCTGCTAAGTTCAAGTTCTGTCTTCTAGATCCTAGTTCTCTGCTAAGTTCAAGTTCTGTCTTCTAGGTTCTTGTTCTGTCTTCTAGGTTCTAGTTCTCTGCTAAGTTCTAGTTCTGTCTTCTAGGTTCTAGTTCTCTGCTAAGGTCAAATTCTGTCTTCTAGGTCCTAGTTCTCTGCTAAGTTCAAGTTCTGTCTTCTAGGTCCTAGTTCTCTGCTAAGTTCAAGTTCTGTCTTCTAGGTTCTTGTTCTGTCTTCTAGGTCCTAGTTCTCTGCTAAGTTCAAGTTCTGTCTTCTAGGTCCTAGTTCTCTGCTAAGTTCAAGTTCTGTCTTCTAGGTCCTAGTTCTCTGCTAAGTTCAAGTTCTGTCTTCTAGGTCCTAGTTCTCTGCTAAGTTCAAGTTCTGTCTTCTAGGTTCTTGTTCTGTCTTCTAGGTTCTAGTTCTCTGCTAAGGTCTAATTCTGTCTTCTAGGTTCTAGTTCTCTGCTAAGGTCTAGTTCTGTCTTCTAGGTTCTAGTTCTCTGCTGTGGTCTCCAGGTCCATCCTCCTTAGTCTCAGTAGCAGTCGCGTCCTTCAGTGGGAGGGATGGAGGTACTTTGATACTGGTGGAGGGCTCTTGATCCAGGGAACTAGGACTGCCCCCTTCTTTGGATCGACACCCAGATTAATTTCTGTTCTGGCCGCTGTATTACCCCTACGGGTTTACCTCTTACTCGTGGATGTAATGACGAGAGTTTTTTCACGATATTATTATTATGTATTCCCTCGAGGAATACATAATAATATTAATGATAGTAATAATTGATAATAATAGTTAATAAATAATATTATAATTAATAATTAGTAATAATTATAATTAATTATTATTATTATTATATATTCCTACAGGGGTATATATTTTGGTTTTTAATTTTCGTAATAAGATCGTTAATAACCTCAGAACGCTTCATCCGATCGACTTCAAATTTTCAGTGTAATGGGGGAAGTGTTGAGGCAAATAATGGGAGGTGTGGGTACACTGTGGTCGCTGTTGTCTAGCTCATCCCTGAAACTTTGTTTCCCTGCGATAACTTTAGACATCTTCTCCTGACCGGCTTCAAACACTGTATGTGCAATGTTGGACTACGTGCAGGGAGCAGCAACAGCCCGGTTGATCAGAAGATTCAGAGGAAGACCTGGTCTAGGACCGGGCCGCGGGGGCGTTGACTCTAGAAACTGGCTCAAAGTAGTCATTTTCCTTCTTTAAATCACGTTAATTATAATTGAGAATAAGTTTTGAATGACCTTGACAGTGTGTGAGGCAGCTGAGTGAGTCAGTACGTCTGTGTTGGTGCAGATTCTTTACTGTACTGAACTGAAAACTTGGAATATAGTGAGAACACATTGCTAGCTTTTGTTCCCACTTTGTGTCTGTTTTGTAGAATATGGTAGCATCACACTACTGATGTATTCAATTTTGCAAACCAAGGTCTTACCTCCCTCTCTCTTCCTGATGACTGCTGTACTACTCTCACTGTCTTCTTGCTTCAAGGTACTCCTTGATCCTCAGGCTACTCCTTGATCCTCAGGCTACTCCTTGATCCTCAGGCTACTCCTTGATCATCAGGCTACTCCTTGATCCTCAGGCTACTCCTTGATCCTCAGGCTACTCCTTGACCCTCAGGCTACTCCTTGATCCTCAGGCTACTCCTTGATCCTCAGGCTACTCCTTGATCCTCAGGCTACTCCTTGATCCTCAGGATACTCCTTGATCCTCAGGCTACTCTTTGATCCTCTAAAATGCTTTTCCTCTCTTATCTGCCTGTTATTATAGTTTAAAATATTTTGTACAGTGTGTGTGAGAGAGAGAGAGAGAGAGAGAGAGAGAGCAGGTTGTGTATGCAGTTTCTGTTACGTAGAACATCAACACGTTTTATAGCTTACGTCGCAACATATGCAAATCTCCTGAAAAAATAAACACAATCGGATATTAATATTTATGTAGAATATCGATACGGATCATTGGTGTTGAATTTTTTCTTGTATGTGTATGTGTGTGTGTCTGTTGTATTTGCAAGGGTAAAGGGACACCTCCTGACTCCGTCTTGTAAGTTGGTTTAACTAACATACACTGGCTTACGGCCTAACGCATTATGGTATACCTGTTCTTGAACCTGTGAACGGTGTTTGCAGTCCCCACTTTCTCATTTAGTTCATTTCCTTTCTCTGCCACCCTGAGAATAAAGAAATATTTTTTAATGACATACCACTTTGAGCACAGTGCTTCTCGAGCGACGAGAGAAGTTAAACATCGCTGGGTTCAGTACTTGGATGGGTGAACGCCAGGCAAGACGTTTTATACAAGGTGGTAGGTTGTTAGAGAACAACCATACAGAGTGGCACTACCCTCCTCTCTACTGAGTGTATACCTACCTGGAGGGTGTTCCGGGGTCAACGCCCCCGAGGCCTGGACCATGACCAGGCCTCACCTGGTCATGGAGAGATCTGAGCACAGCTCAGATCTCTCCAATACAATTGTCCTCAAAGATTTGTTAAGTTATACCATGAATTAAGGAAAGATCCTAGACTTCACCTTACAAAATAGACAAAGCAAATGCGATATTAATTATGGACAAGGTAGATTATAGTGGAAAAATGAACAAGTTTCTAGAAGACGGGGGAACTTGCGTGCTCTTAAGACCGGGCCGTGGGGAAGGTAAGCTCCAGAACTACTAACAGATAACAGATAAGAACATAAGAAAGGAGGAACACTGCAGCAGGCCTGTTGGCCCATACTAGGCAAGTCCTTCACATTCCATCCCACTAACAGAATATTTGTTCAACCAAATTTTCAATGCTACCCAAGAAATAAGCTTTGATAATTTTATTTACTCATGTGCAATTCCCACTCAAATCCAACCCCTTTCACTCATGAATCTATCCAACCTAAATTTAAAACTACCCAAGGTCCTAGCTTCAATAACCCTACTAGGCAGACTGTTCCACTCATCAACTACCCTATTTCCAAACCAATACTTTCCTATATCCTTTCTAAATCTAAACTTATCTAACTTGAATCCATTATTGCGGGTTCTCTTTTGGAGAGATACCCTCAAGACCTTATTTATATCCCCTTTGTTAATACCCATTTTCCACTTGTATACCTCGATCATGTCTCCCCTCATTCTACGTCTTACAAGTGAATGTAATTTAAGGGTCTTCAATCTTTCTTCGAAAGGAAGATTTCTAATGCTATGTATTAATTTAGTCATTCTACGCTGAATGTTTTCTAACGAATTTATGTCCATTCTGTAATATGGAGACCAGAACTGAGCTGCGTAATCTAGGTGAGGCCTTACTAATGATGTATAAAGCTGTAATATAACCTCTGGACTTCTGTTGCTAACACTTCTTGATATAAATCCCAGTAATCTATTTGCCTTATTACGTACGCTTAGGCATTGCTGTCTTGGTTTAAGGTTGCTGCTTACCATCACCCCCAAGTCCTTCTCGCAATCTATATGGCTAAGTTCTACGTTATTTAACTTATAAGTGCTTGGGTTATGGGCACTCCCGAGCTTCATAACCTTGCATTTATCTACATTGAACTGCATCTGCCACTTTTCTGACCACGAATTAAGCTTGTCTAAATCTTCCTGAAGTTCTATGACATCTATGTTTGAATCAGTTATCCTACCTATCTTCGTGTCATCGGCGAATTTGCTCATATCACTAGTAATTCCCTCGCCAAGGTCATTGATATATATTATAAATAACAACGGGCCTAAGACTGATCCCTGTGGAACACCACTTGTTACAAGTCCCCATTCGGATTTAACCCCATTTATGCACACTCTCTGCTTCCTATTGGTGAGCCATGACTCGATCCATGACAGCACTTTTCCCCCAATGCCATGAGCTGCCACTTTCTTTAACAGTCTCTGGTGCGGTACTCTATCAAAAGCTTTACTAAAGTCTAAATAAACAATATCGAATTCTTTATCGTGATCAACAGCCTCAAAAGCTTTACTGAAGAAGGTTAATAAATTAGATAGGCAGGAACGGCCCCTCGTGAATCCATGCTGAGTATCATTAATCAAATTATGGTTATCTAGATGGTTTCTAATAATATCAGCTATAATTGACTCTTAATAATTTGCCTACAATTGAGGTCAGGCTTATTGGGCGGTAATTTGACGGTAGTGACTTGTCCCCTGCTTTAAAAATAGGAATTACATTAGCCATCTTCCACATATCAGACACTACACCTGTTTGAAGAGATAAATTAAAAATGTTAGATAATGGTTCACAGAGTTCCATTTTGCATTCCTTAAGAACCCTTGCAAAAAGCTCATCAGGACCCGGCGATTTATTTTGTTTCAGTCGGTCTAGTTGTTTCATAACCATTTCGCTAGTGACTGTGATATTACATAATTTATCTTCTTCTGGGCCTCTGTAAAAATTAATTACTGGGATATTATTAGTGTCTTCCTGTGTGAAAACCGAGAGAAAATAATTATTAAAAATAGAGCACATCATATTCTCCTTGTCAGTAAGATGCCCAGAGTTATTTTTAAGGGGACCTATCTTATCCCTAACTTTTGTTCTATAAACCTGGAAAAAACTTTTTGGGTTAGTTTTTGAATCCCTAGCAACTTTAATTTCATAGTCCCGTTTAGCTTTTCTTATCCCCTTTTTAACGTCCCTCTTAATGTCAGTATACTGATTTATAAAATGACCCTCACCTCTTTTTATGCGCCTATAAATTCCTTTCTTCTGGGTTTTATGTCATTAGTGTTCATCTCTGCCTCCTTGACCTTGTTTACTTCTTCAACAGTCTCTCTGTCTGGCCTTTCATTACATCACTGAAAATTTTATACGCTGTATTCAGGTCGCCACTTTCTCTCCATCTCCCTCCCTTATAAGATCTGGGATCTTAAGAAGTAAAAGGGACCTCACGAAATATTTCTTAAGCCTCTAGGCGATCAGAGAGTGGAATGACTTGGATGAGACAGTGGAGGCTGAGTGGATGAGAAGGAGGCAGAGTGGATGAGGTGGAGGAGGCAGAGTGGATGAGGCGGTGAAGACAAAGTGGATGAGGAGGTGGAGGCAGAGTGGATGAGGCGGTGGAGGCAGAGTGGATGAGGAGGTGGAGGCAGTGGATGAGGAGGTGGAGGCAGAGTGGATGAGGTGGTGGAGGCAGAGTGGATGAGGAGGTGGAGGCAGAGTGGATGAGGTGGTGGAGGCAGAGTGGATGAGGAGGTGGAGGCAGAGTGGATGAGGAGGTGGAGGCAGAGTGGATGAGGTGGTGGAGGCAAAGTGGATGAGGAGGTGGAGGCAGAGTGGATGGGGAGGTGGAGGCAGAGTGGATGAGGAGGTGGAGGCAGAGTGGATGAGGAGGTGGAGGCAGAGTGGATGAGGAGGTGGAGGCAGAGTGGATGAGGAGGTGGAGGCAGAGTGGATGAGAAGGTGGAGGCAAAGTGGATGAGGAGGTGGAGGCAGAGTGGATGAGGTGGTGGAGGCAAAGTGGATGAGGAGGTGGAGGTAGAGTGGATGAGTAGGTGGAGGCAGAGTGGATGAGGTGGTGGAGGCAAAGTGGATGAGGTGGTGGAGGCAGAGTGGATGAGGCGGTGGAGGCAGAGTGGATTAAATTAAGAATAGATAAGTTATAACTCACAAGGATAGGCGTGAACTATCTCACTGCCAGTAAATAGTCGGGTTCATGAGCTTGACCCCTCGTCCCCTCACAGCAACAACGAGGTCAACACAGCATCTACACTACTGTACCGTACGTTACAAACTAACATGCTCGCAAATGCGAAAATAATTGAAATAAATGTATATATATATATATATATATATATATATATATATATATATATATATATATATATTATTTATTTATTTATTTATTATTTCATTCTATTTTTTAAGGACCTTCAAAATATTTTATGTTTCCAACGTTAAAAAAAATATACCATTTGACGATTCAGTATAAAAAAATCAAAGCTTTACATCAATGTGAAATGCTAATTAAAATATACATGGGGAATATATTATTATTTTTTTATGGTTAGACTGAACCGGGGGGAGGGGGAGGGGGGAGGGTCGCTGTGATACTATATTAAAGTTATTAGAGCCGGATCAACCAGGCTGTGATGCATATGTGGACCAGCCAGAGAGTCGCTAGCACCCACAGCCTGGTTGACCAGGCAAGCACCAGACAGTTACATTACAAATGATATATAATACCGACAAGGTGATCAACACTGGGAATCTTTAATGAGGAAACGTTTCGCCTACGCTGCTGGCTTCGCCAGTCGAATATAGAGATGAATCACAGACATGACACACTCCGCGAGACAGTCTCCAGAATGTGATTCATCTCCATATTCGACTTGCGAGACCAGCAGCGTAGGCGACACGTTTCCTCATGAAAGATTGCGAACGTTACGCATGCATCTTACTCACCAAGCACCAGCCAACCCTGACCCAGGATCACCCTGACGAAATAGGAAAAAAAAAAACTGAAAATAGGTCACAGGTATATCACAGGTCGCAGGCAGCAGCAGCAAATATTCTCCTGCTCCTCACATGTCATTAATATATTCTTCGAATGTGACAAATCAATCAAAATTTAATTAATAACTGATGGCCTTTCCTTTGCAGGTGAGTGTAGGAAGCCTGTGAGCAGTGACAACATCAGAGGAACGAGTCTGCTTGTTATTAATGCTAGCCGCTGAGCCTATAAGTAATGTATCACTAATGGTTTCAAAGCATTCGTTTTAAGACGTTATGCTTCGTACTGCTAACTTAAGTCACTAACACTTCGGTATAAACTCTGCGTTTACATAAGCGCTAATGTATTGCTTGTTAATATTTTAATAATTGATATGCAACCTAGATATAATGATATGACTTGTCTTGCAAGCACGGCTTTCACTAAGCCAGGGTTGTGAAAATATATTGACTAGAGCATCAGGTTAGCACTCTCATGCCTGTGTTAACTCCAATTAGGCCACAGCTAAGCCAGGATTGTGTTGATATATTGTTTAGAGTAACAGGTTAACGCTCTCCTGCCTGTGTTAATTTCCATCAGGCTTCCACTAAGCCAGGGTTGTGTTAACATAACGCCTTGTTCATTAGGTTAACGCATATTTAAGCGTGTATTGTCCATCCTCTGTTACTTGACTGCACGTAACTCCCCACCTCCCCGTTGCTCTGCTTCCTGGGGGTTGAAATTAATAAAAACACACAAGTAACAACTGTAAATTGTACTTAGACGACGTTTCGCCAGTGCCCCAGGCTGCCGTGCAGCCGAAAAGTCATCTAAATAAATTTTATAATTCTTCTTCGTGTTTTCATCACAGCTTGTCGGTTTTCTCACACCATCTTTTATTACAGTTAGAGAGAATTGGCATTTTTCTTTCTGGTGATTGGTTGTATATTGAAAAGGATCAGCACAGGAGGCTGAGTTTACCTTCCTCCGTTTTCAAATTATTGTTTCGTTTCAGTCACAGTCCGCTTGGCTGGTTCACCATTTTTCTGTTCGCAGTTTTAAAGTTAGTTTCGCCTTTCGTTTTAAAACCTAAATGATTGGGATTCAAAAATAATAATAGTTGTATGGTTTTTTTTTTTCGTCAGTCGTAACTTTAAAATAATAATGTATGCAGCACTGGTTGAGATTTGTGTACCTCCAGTATGGTACCGGGGGTACTGAGCAAGAATGACCAGGAAACACTTCAACGTACCGGAGGTACCTCAACGTCAAATGATATTCTCTTTAATGTTTAAAGGGGTGAACAGATAGGTCAGTGGAAGACCTCAGTCAGGTAGGTCAGTGGAAGACCTCGGTCAGGTAGGTCAGTGGAAGACCTCGGTCAGGTAGGTCAGTGGAAGACCTCGATCGAGTGGCCAAAAATCACCAGGAGGCATTTATTCTGTTTCCTGATAAATCGTACCTAACTTAACCAAGAAACACTGCAAGATCGAACTGGTGTGTGAATCACGGGGAGAACTGATCACATCATACAAAATACTCCGGGGCATAAACTGGGAAGACAAAGACTAGGTCCTGGACCACGAGACCACAGGAAAGCTGAACACTGAAATGAAGGTTGACCAGTGAGGTTGACCAGTGTGGCTGACCAGTGAGGTTGACAAGTGTGGCTGACCAGTGAGGTTGACAAGTGTGGCTGACCAGTGAGGTTGCCAGTGTGGCTGACCAGTGAGGTTGACCAGTGTGGCTGACCAGTGAGGTTGACAAGTGTGGCTGACCAGTGAGGTTGACCAGTGTGGCTGATCAGGTACCCAGCTGATTAAAGATAAATTACGTCAGGTGTTACAAGGTAAACCCAAGACCTGGAACTCAACCTCGACACCCTTCAGTGGGCGTACCTTGATGCCGGAGAAGAGCTCTTGATCTGAGGAATTAGAGCTATCTTCCCTTCCCTCTTAATTAACGGAGCTTGACTGCCTACCATACCTTCCACCTCGCTTCATAACTCCTGTGGGTTTAGTACTCTCCTCATGGAAGAAACAGTGGCATTCGTTGCATACTTCGCACTTCTCAGCTGTTCTTCAGCACCACTCACACCGGGAGGAGCCGTTCGGGGGAATCATTATAATAATTAACTGGTGGCAGTAAGCAGCGAGCGAGTAACTAGTGGAGGCTTCCCGCTTCCCTCGCTAGTACCAGCTACCTCACCCTATACAACGACTCTTTTCCTCCTCCAGCAACAGCAGCAGCAGTAGTAGTAGCAGCAGCAGCAGCAGTAGTAGTAGCAGCAGGAGCAGCAGCAGTAGTAGCAGCAGTCGTAAACCGACGATACAGAACCAATAAAAGTGATTAGGATAAACAAGGAAACAGACCTGAATTCTGGACGACTGACGAGATAATCAACAGTATCAAGTTGAGAGATCATTTGTCGAGGTTTTAAACCTCAGCAAATGATCTCTCAACTTGATACTGTTGATTATCTCGTCAGTCGTCCAGGATTCAGGTCTGTTTTCTTGTTTATCCTAATCTCTTTTATTGGTTCAGTATCTTCGGTTTACGACTACTATTACTGCTGCTGCTGCTGCTGCTGCTGCTGCTGCTGCTGCTGGAAAAAAGAGTCGTTGTAGGCAGGATGTCGCGGCGTTCCACAGATTCCACAAGTTAAGAAACACTGTTGTTCCAAAATTGAAAAATAAAGAGCAATCCTTGAAAGTTCTGTCATGCTGCTAAATATTGATAATTATTGCATGGTTAAGAAAGCGGACAGGTTGATGAATGAGATTCTTGAGGAAACGTTTGGCCAACCATTGGCTTTATCAGTCCAATACAGAGAAGAACGGTGGAATATATGAGGTAATCAGTCCCTCAGCCTAGATATGATATGTTCAAGGCTGACGGACTGAACACATCGTCTCCAGGCCGAGGGACTGATTACCTCAAACGCCTGCTTCACATCTTTCACCGTTTTTCCTGTATTGGACTGATAAAGCCAAAGCAAAGATACCCAACTGTTAAACAAGTGTCTCGCTCATCTAAAGTGACGTAGTTTCAGTCGAAACTACACAAATGTTGCATCATCAGCAGGCTGTGAGCTGTCAGACGCCTCAGACCACTTCAGTAGGCTCAAACGATTTTTGTATCCTATTACAATGATAATGACTGGTTTATCTTAGGAATTTATACACAAGTATCTAAGAGGAACTTAGCAAACAACACCACTACATCCTAGCCAACTTCCAAGAAAATAGCGCCTCTGAATTGAAAACCAGGCCATCAGCCAGGTCATAAGCCAGACCATAAGCCAGGCCATCAGTCAGGTTATAAGCAGTGCCACAAGCAAGACCATCAGCCAAGCCGTCAGCCAGGCCATCAGCAGGACCATAAGCAAGACCATCAGGACCATAAACCAGACCATAAGCCAGACCATCAGTCAGGTCATAAGCCAGGCAATCAGTCAGGTCATAAGCCAGGCAATCAGCCAGGCCATAAGCCAGGCAATCAGTCAGGCCATCAGCCAGGTCATAAGCCAGGCCATCAGCCAGATCATAAGCCAGGCCATCAGCCAGGTCATAAGCCAGGCCATCAGCCAGGTCATAAGCCAGACCATCAGCCAGGTCATAAGCCAGGCCATCAGCCAGGTCATAAGCCAGGCCATCAGCCAGACCATCAGCCAGGTCATAAGCCAGACCATCAGCCAGGTCATAAGCCAGGCCATCAGCCAGGTCATAAGCCAGACCATCAGCCAGGCGGCTGGCTTAGAAAAACTCCAGAAAGCTGTCACATTGATGCAACAGGTTGATGTGTAATGTTATATTCATCGGAAAGCGTTAAATCCTTCGGGGGCCATACAGCGCCTAGTGAATGGTCGACACCCAGAATCTACCAGAAGAAATGGTAGCTCCAGTTCTCCGGATCAAGAGACCTTGACCGTCGTTAAGACATCTCCTTGGAAGGCAGGATGGTGTCGAATAACAGACACTTGGCAACACTGACGCCTCCAGGTTGGCCAGACCTCTTGAATCAGCGGATATATTTACGTAACTCGACGCTTTCATGATTTTATGACTTGTAAAGACGATTGAACGGAGATGTAATATGCATATAACCTCACTGTTGCCAGTGGTGGAGTCCTATAAAGTGGTAATTATAGACTCGTATTGCGGGTGAAATGTGGCGTGTGCGGCGGGTGGGGTGTGGTAATAACGCAGCGGGACGCGCCTGGGGACGCCAGTTAAGTTTGCATTTTTATGATGGTAATAGTAACGTGTAGATCGTTGGTGCTGTCGGCGCTATATTTATTCTGCTCTCTTGTTTTAACTGACTGATAGTGTGAGGGACACATGAGAAACACTCAACGTTCACTAACTGTACACATGAGAAACACTCAACGTTCACTAACTGTACACATGAGAAACACTCAACGTTCACTAACTGTACACATGAGAAACACTCAACGTTCACTAACTGTACACATGAGAAACACTCAACGTTCACTAACTGTACAATGAGAAACACTCAACGTTCACTAACTGTACACATGAGAAACACTCAACGTTCACTAACTGTACACATGAGAAACACTCAACGTTCACTAACTGTACACATGAGAAACACTCAACGTTCACTAACTGTACACATGAGAAATGAGTACTCAACGTTCACTAACTGTACACATAGGAGTATAAATGTACACATAGGAGTATAAATATATATACATAGGAGTATAAATATACACATAGGAGTATAACTGTACACATAGTATAATTATACACATAAGAGTATAAACGTACACAGCCTCATATCAGTCATAGAGCTGTAAACCATAGCACCGTATCATCCTTTGCAGACGATACTAGGATCTGCATGAGAGTGTCATCCATTGAGGACACGGCAAATCTCCAAGAATAAATAAACCAAGTTTTCCAATGGGCAACGGAGAACAATATGATGTTCAATGAAGACAAATTCCAACTACTCCGTTATGGAAAACTGGAGGAAATAATAGCTAGGACTGAGTATACTAAAAAAACTAATCACACAATAGAGTGGAAAAGTAATGTGAAAAACCTGGGAGTGGTAATGTCTGAGGATCTCACCTTCAAGAATCACAACGCTGCCACTATCACATCTACGAGGAAAATGATAGGATTGATAATGAGAACATTCAAGATAAGAGATGCCAAGACTGATGATCTGGTTCTCTTTAGGCTGGAATACTGCTGTACATTAACGTCTACTTTCAAGACAGGTAAAATCGCAGATCTAGAAAATATACAGAGAACCTTTACTGCACGTATAAGTTCTGTCAAACACCTTAACTCTGGGAACGCTTGGAAGCACTTGTACTCACTGGAGCGCAGGCGAGAGAAATAAATCATAATCTGCACCTGAAAAATCCTAGAGGGACTGGTCCATAATCTGCACACACAAATCACTCCCTACGAAAGCAAAAGACTTGGCAGGCGATGCAACATATCCCCAGTGAAAAGTAGGGGCGCCATTAGTACACTAAGAGAAAACACAATAAGTGTCCTGGGCCCAAGACTGTTCAGCAGCCTCCCACCAGCCATAAGGGGAATTACCAATAGACCCCTGGTTGTCTTCAAGAGGGAGCTGGACAGATACCTAAAGTCAGTGCCAGATCAGCCAGGCTGTGGAAGAGTTATTGAAAGAATTAAGATCAAGACAGAGGGTAGGATATCAGATGAACAAGGAAGCTTTAGGAAAGGTAGGGGGTGTGTAGACCAAGTGTTTATAGTGAAACATATAGGTGAACAATGTTTAGATAAAGGTAAAGAGGTTTTTGTGGCATTTATGGATTTGGAAAAGGCGTATGACAGGGTGGATAGGGGAACAATGTGGCAGATGTTGCAGGTGTATGAATAGGAGGTAGGTTGCTGAAAGCAGTGAAGAGTTTTTACGAGGATAGTGAGGCTCAGGTTAGAGTATGTAGGAGAAAGGGAGATTATTTCCCAGAAAAAAGTAGGCCTTAAAACAAGGATGTGTGATGTCACCGTGGTTCAATATATTTATTGATGGGGTTGTAAGAGAAGTGAATGCTCGGGTATTGCCAAGAGGTGTGGGGTTAAAAAATAAAGAATCTAACACAAAATGGGAGTTGTTACAGTTACTCTTTGCGGATGACACTGTGCTTTTGTGAGGTTCTGAAGAGAAGTTGCAGAGGTTGGTGGATGAGTTTGGTAGGGTGTGTAAAATAAGACAATTTGAAGTGAATATAGGAAAGAGTAAGGTGATGAGCATAAAAACATTAGGTGACGAAAGATTGGATATCAGATTGGAGGGAGAGAGTATGGAGGAGGTGAATGTATTCAGATATTTAGGAGTGGACATGTCAGCAAATGGGTCTATGAAAGATGAGGTGTGTGAGAAATTGCCTGTATGAACTTCACTATTACGTTCATGCAAGCAATTTAGGCAGGATACAACTACGGAAAATATTACTTACCAATTTTTTGTTGTACCTCTGAGGTATGTGGGAATTTTAAGACACTCTTGGTCACAAGGAAAGTGTATCCCTTCGAACCATAACCCTCGAACCACACTCACATCAGCCGGGACCTAAAATTTATTCATTAATATTTAATAAACCATAACTAGTATTTCTGGTATTATTAATTAAAATGTGGACTGTATCAGTTGGGTTTGACTTGCTGAAAGAAGGGGGGAGGGGGGTTACACAGATATTCATACAATATAGTTATGGAAAAAAAATAATTAAATGGTTATTATTACCACTTACCAATGTTCTATCTGGAGGTCACGTGATGCAGCTGGATCACCCATAACCTGCCTTACTATACAGAAACTACACTGGCCAGTTAGAATCTACATAAAAGACGGTTATACTTATCTGTGGGTGCTGATGACTTCTTTTCTTCCCCATTCACACAATTTCTTGATGTCCTGCCAATTTCTTGTCCTCTTTTCTTCAGCAGGACCATAATTTACCATTTCCATTACAATTTTTGAGGCCAGTTCCCCATTAAGCCTCGGAAAACGCCGAATTTCTGGTGCAAATTACAAAGTGTTCTTACTCATTGAATTCAATATGGCGTCCTCTCGCTGCCGGCGCAGTCGCAGATCGTTCCTTCTCCCCTCGAATTTTCTCGGAGGTCAAATCAGCATCATTTTTATACTTATTTACATTATTAAAAATTATACATTATGATTTTCGGAAATTTAGGTAAAAAAATTCCACAAGGTGAATCATATAATTGATGAGGGGGAAAAGGTGAGTGGTGCACTTAGGAGTCTGTGGAGACAAAGAACATTATCCATGGAAGCAAAGAGGGGAATGTATGAGAGTATAGTTATACCAACGCTCTTATATGAGTGTGAAACATGGGTGGTAAATGTTGCAACAAGGAGAAGGCTGGAGGCAGTGGAGATGTCATGTCTAAAAGCAATGTGTGGTGTGAATATAATGCAAAGAATTCGTAGTTTGGAAATTAGGAGGAGGTACAGGATTACCAAAACTATGATCCAGAGGGCTGAGGAGGGGTTGTTGAGGTGGTTCGGACATGTAGAGAGGGTGGAACAAAATAGAATGACTTCGAGAGTGTATAAATCTGTAGTGAAGGGAAGGCGGGGTAGAGGTCGGCCTAGGAAAGGTTGGGGGGAGGGGGTAAAGGAGATTTTGTGTGCGATGGGCTTGGACTTCCATCAAGCATGCGTGAACATGCTAGATAGGAACGAATGAAGACTAATGTTTTTAGGACTTGACGTGCTGTTGGAGTGTGAGCAAGGTAACATGAAGTTATTCAGAGAAACCGGCAGGCCGGACTTGAGTCCTGGAGATGGGAAGTACAGTGTCTGCACTCTGAAGGAGGGGTGTTAATGTTGCAGTTTTATAACTGTAGTGTAAGCGCACCTCTGGCAAGACAGTGATGGAGTGAATAATGATGAATTTTGTTCTTTTTCGGGCCACCCTGCCGTGGTGGGAGACGGCCGATGTGTTAATAAAATTAACATACTATAAATGTACACTTAGGAGTATAAATGTACATTTAGGAGTATCTGAGCGTTCACTGATGATGTGTGCACATCTGGGAATACGAATGGCTTTAAATATATCTCATTGTGTTTTTTTTAATATGTCTCACTGTGGTTTTTAAAAATGTCTCACTGTGGTTTTTAAAAATGTCTCACCGTGGTTTTTAAAAATGACTCACCGTGGTTTTTAAAAATGTCTCACTGTGGCGTTAAAAAAATCTCACTATGGTTTTAAAAGTGTCTTGCTAACTTAATAAACATATCTTTCTAGCATTTTTCATAAAAGACTTATAAAAACTGAAAACTACCCAAGTTACCGTGATTGACTGAACCAAATTTCATCTTCACTTGTAGTAGAAACCTGGTGGTGAAGACCACACTGGTGGACCAGCAAGTACAGATCTGATGGTGAAGACCACACTGGTGGACCAGCAAGTACAGATCTGATGGTGAAGACCACACTGGTGGACCAGCAAGTACAGATCTGATGGTGAAGACCACACTGGTGGACCAGCAAGTACAGATCTGATGGTGAAGACCACACTGGTGGACCAGCAAGTACAGATTGATGGTCAGGACCACACTGGTGGACCAGCAAGTACAGATTGATGGTCAGGACCACACTGGTGGACCAGCAAGTACAGATTGATGGTCAGGACCACACTGGTGGACCAGCAAGTACAGATTGATGGTCAGGACCACACTGGTGGACCAGAAAGTACAGATCTGATGGTCAGAACCACACTGGTGGACCAGCAAGTACAGATCTGATGGTCAGGACCACACTGGTGGACCAGAAAGTACAGATTGATTGTCAAGACCACACTGGTGGACCAGAAAGTACAGATCTGATGGTCAGGACCACACTGGTGGACCAGAAAGTACAGATCTGATGGTCAGGACCACACTGGTGGACCAGAAGTACAGATCTGATGGTCAGGACCACACTGGTGGACCAGAAGTACAGATCTGATGGTCAGGACCACACTGGTGGACCAGCAAGTACAGATCTGATGGTCAGGACCACACTGGTGGACCAGCAAGTACAGATCTGATGGTCAGGACCACACTGGTGGACCAGCAAGTACAGATCTGATGGTCAGGACCACACTGGTGGACCAGAAAGTACAGATATGATGGTCAGGACCACACTGGTGGACCAGCAAGTACAGATCTGATGGTCAGGACCACACTGGTGGACCAGCAAGTACAGATCTGATGGTCAGGACCACACTGGTGGACCAGCAAGTACAGATCTGATGGTCAGGACCACACTGGTACTCCAGATATAACAAAAGCAACATTCATTCTTGCTGCCTCATACATGTTAATGGATGTTCTGTTCATGTTCAATACATGAATAATACATGTCCCATCCTACCATTTTTTTATTATCATTATTTATTGGCCCCATTTAAAATGCGTTTAAAAGTGTGGGCGAGAATATATTAACGTCAGACACATGACGGCCACAAGATACCCGCTAACCACAGCCCTCACAAGTGCACTTTTATTATATATACAGTATATATATATACGTGTATATATATATATATATATATATATATATATATATATATATATATATATATATATCAATAACAATCTCGATAGCGAGGATTCAAACCCATGTAGTTTTGGCCCAGCCTCGGTGGGCCAAAACTACATGGGTTCGAATCTCGGCTAGTCGCAGTGTTGTTATTGATTCAATACCACTCGTTCGTGGTCACAATATATATATATATATATATATATATATATATATATATATATATATATATATATATATATATATATAACCACAGGGGGAGTTGAATGACAGCTCTAGGCCTTTCGTGTCACCAGCACATAGAAGTATTGTGCTTCACTCAAACTATAAAAATGAAAAGGCAAATTTTCTGCAACTTCACGTCGCAGGGTAAGTAGGTAGGAAGGAAGAGAGGGAGTGTAAGGAAATAATATAGGGAACCCAGATTCAGTCTTCCCACACCTGTAATAATGGAACCCCTGGCTCAGTCTTCCCACACCTGTACTATTGGAACCTCGGGTTCAGTCTTGCCACACCGTAATAATGGAATCGCTGGCTCAGTCTTCCCACACCTGTACTATTGGAACCTCGGGTTCAGTCTTGCCACACTTGTAATAACTAGGGTATGTTAGGAGAGTGCAAATCAGCACTGCCAGTGTAGGAAGTTGTCCTAAGTTGTGCTGATCAACTTTAACAACATCAGTAACCCTGTAACAACTGTAGCATTACCAACAGCTACGACCCTGACAGTTTAGCAGGCTGGTGTACCTAAGTTGCTGAGCTGCAACACTGACAGTTTAGCAGGCTGGTGTACCTAAGTTGCTGAGCTGCAACACTGACAGTTTAGCAGGCTGGTGTACCTGTGTTACTGAACTGCATCAATGACAGTATATCAGGCTGGTATACCTGTGTTGCTGAGCTGAGAGTATAACAAAACAGTATGCACAACTGTGGTATAATTGCTCGTGGATATCTGTAAATGTAATCTAATCCCGATTACTGACAACCATTATTAAAGGATAATAATGTAATCTGAAATTTGTGTAATTGAAATCCAAGCAATTTGCGTTTGATTTAATCTGGCCACAATGGCCTCTAATGTAATTAGGAACTTAATCAAGTGGACTCTTAATAAGCAATATTTTAATGAGCTTAGACTTAAGCTCTCCCTTTTGTGAATTAGAGGAAGACCTTTGTAAACGACGTTAAACTTAGCAGCTAAGCTTAGGAAGTGGGTTGTGTCCTAACACCTTGGCTAATGTGGCTTATATTTGGCGAACTGTTTGTTGTATAATTATTGTTTTATAATTTATTATTATTATTATTATTATTATTATTATTATTATTATTGAGCTCTATCCTCAGGATTCGACCTACAACAGTCCACCAGCACATAGGTATGCATTTCCTGGTATGTTCCTTCACATGTTGGCTCAGGAAATTCTTGGCTACTGCCTCCATAAGTTTTACTCTCCATGTTTCTGGTCCTTCCTCGAGGCCCCAGGTCTTCCCAGTCAATCTCTTCATGGTTGAAATCCCCTGGTACTAGGAGTTTAGCTTTGCTTCTCTCTCTCTCTCTCTCTGTTTTTATTATGTGAATCATTGGCCTCTTATTTTAGCTATATTCCTCCCTTGGTCTCCTCTTGTGTGATGGTGAATTATTTATATATATATATATATATATATATATATATATATATATATATATATATATATATATATATATATGTTCCTCTTCACAGAGTCGTGAGATGTTACGCTACTGTGAGGTGTTGTCTTTGTTAGTGTGATGTGACTGTGAGGTATATTCTGCCTCTTTATAAGCCTTCTTCTCACGTTTCCTTTTATAGTTCCTTGATAATGTGAGTAGTCACGAAAGCGCTTGGAATTCTTCTATTTTTTCATAGTGGTTGTTTTGCATACTTTGATATCACCTGTTTACTGTGATCTTTTTCCATATATATTTTGCCACTCGTATCTGGCCAAGTGGCGAAAGTGCTGTGTACTTTGATACAGAGTATGCTAGTTCGAATCCTGCTGTTGACTGATTGACTGATATATAATCACATTACTATACATGCTATATAATCCCTGAAGTGCCGCGTTTCCAGGTTTCCTATTTCCTCGCTTCTTATTGCTACTTCTTTTCTTGATATTTGGTAGCCCTCAGGGAATATTATTCATGAGAGTTTCGTCTACGCAATAGCCACAATATCATGAATTAGCATTTCTTGGTTACTCCATCTACCATTCAGCACCACACTCGAATTCTTCCATCTCCTTTCTGATCATGATGTTTCCTTGGCTTGTGGAGTAGGGTGATATTAGCTGGACTCTTTCCTGCTGTTGATCCACCCCTTCTAAGATATGGGGTTTGTTTACTGTTCCTTTTCTGCTTCCTTCTCCTATTTTCCGTCTTCCCTTCTGTCTTTCGTTATTCCTCCTCCTTCGAATCTTCTTTGACATAGGCTGTGTCGAAGCTGATACTTCCCTCAGATTTGATTACTTACTAGGTTTTATGTTTCTGGTCTCGTAAATAGAATTCTCCATGTCCTTGTCTTTCCTCCTACATCTGCTTGTGTTCTTAAAATAACAGGTTACTTCTCTCACTTACACCTCACATCTCCATCAGAGGTCTGTCTTTCGTAGTCTTTTTCGTACTTTCCTCTCACATTCTCTTACTTTATTTAACTCGTGCGTGGCGCGCGCGTGCGTGTGTGTGTGTGTGTGCGTGTGTGTGTGTGTGTGTGTGTGTGTGTGTATTGTGTGTGTGTGTATGTGTGTGTAAGTTGAATGTCAGCTCTATAACTCAATTTTTAAGCTACATCGTTGAACAACGTGTCTGGTTATTACCTTTTGAGACTTGATCATACCTACTAGTGAAACTGTGTGAAGTTTACTGCCACTACCTCCCCACTTCAGCTCTTCCCATTGTTCTTCCACTCCGAGATTAAGGGAAGCGGCCGTTTTCTGAAAATAACTATTTCTAAATTAGCTAAACTATTTTTTCGTTTAATTACTAAATTAAGACCTTAATAAGTGACAGTCAGAGCTGAGAGTTCAACCCGACTGCATAAAACAAACAAATTATTTTAATTTTAAGTACTTACATTTTGTATGTCCTCTGTTATTACCTTTTTGTGTTTGTCTCTCATTCTTTCAGCCAATGTTGTCAGGTTCAATTCCTTCAACTTTTCTCATAGTTCCTTCCTCTGGTTGCAGACCTTTGGACCTATTCGAGTTTTTGCACGTACACCTGGTCAGGTTGAGGAGTCACACTGGAGCCGCGTACTCGATATGTCAAGCACGTCATTTATGTATATCAAAGAGAGTAACAGTCCCAGGATGAATCCCTGCGAGACATAATTCGTCACGCTCCTCCATCACGAGACCTGTTCCCGGACCATCACTCTCTCTTCTCTTTCCCATAGATATTCTTTGATCCAAGGAAGTGCCTTTCCTCTTATTCTTGTTTACTCCTCCAGTGTCTGGATTAGTCTGGTGTGTGTGTGTGTGTGTGTGTGTGTGTGTGTGTGTGTGTGTGGATGGCAACCTCAGATGGCGGCTATCAAAGGCTGGATGCTGTAAATACCAGAGAATCGGTTGTTATGACTACGGAGTCATTGTATAACCGTGATGCACGTGACTGGAGAACGAAGTGGGAGGAACTGACCATTGACAAGAGGAAAGACATGAACATATGTGATGGCAGGGAAGGAATTGATTAATGATGAGGGAAGCAGAATTATATGTAGGGTGTGTTCTGAGGCAGAGGGAGGCACTTTACTCTGGCTTGTCTGTCAGAAAGAAGTAAGGGAAGGACTCTGTATTAAACTTTGAAAGGATGAAAAGGGAAACGTTATCGTAGACTGAGCTGAAGATGCTTCATCTGAGAAACCACTGGCCTTATTGTTAAGCAGTTCTGCATGTTGGCACTATGCCTACATTGGTGTTCAAGATGCCAGCTGCTTGTGTCCATTTTCCCTTTAAATAAATCTTGATTGAAGCCCTTCCGGCATGCCTCTGTTGTGTGTGGGTGTTGGTTTATATCTGGTAATGACCTATTTTAGAGCTAGTGAGGTTTAACGTAGAATAACAGCAAATGGAAGGAAATGTTGAAGATTAGTCGACTTTGAGTGAGGAAGGATAAGAATGAGGAAATAAGGTACGCTGTAGACTGAGGTGCTGTCAAGTTAATTTTTTTTAGAACCGGTCACAGCAAACATTAGAAAATAGAAGCTAATATCAGCTAGTTTGCAAAATATATTTACGTAGATGTTTCTGAAAATCAAAAGACTTGAGTTCAGCGGTGCGAGGAAATATGCTGGTAGGTTGATTCACAACATTTCTTTTCAATGTAGAAAATAGACAACATCTGTGTTGTATTATTGGACAACAACAAACACACGATGCTGTGTTAGAAGAAACTGCTGTCCCAGTATTCATTCAGAGTGAAGGATAAGTTGGCATACAACACTAATGTTGTCAACAAGAATCAGAGAGAGAGAGAGATTAATGGCATACAGTGAGAACAAGGGCATGGATGCTCTAGAGCAGTGATTCTCAACCAGGGGTAAATTTACCCCTTGGGGGCAAAGAATTACATGGCAAGGGGTAAATATTTGTGTGCTATTTTTGTGCAAAACCTGAATTATTTATTTGTTTCTGACCTTCTTGTTTTTCTGTCCCTTTATGATGGCGATAATTTTTTTGTATGGAAGTAAGAGGATAAATAGAGAAGAACATCAAGCCGAGGGCGTTAATGATGTAGGAAACGTTGAGAATCCCTTCTCTAGACAGTGTGGTAGAGGGGAAAGCTTTGCCAGAAGTGAAAGCAGTAAGTACTCTTAGATAAAAAAAATAAACTTTAGACAGTTCAAGTAAGTGAAGTGAAATATCTTTTAAATTCGGAGAGAATTTCGAACTTTTAGGAGACACGTCAGACATCACAGAAACTTAAAGTTTTCGGGACGAATCCGATGCGAGTGTTATATCAGCCTCTCACAGAGGCTGGGCTGAAACCCGGCCACGGGGGGTGTGAACCCCCGGAATCGATTCGAGGTTAAAGTAAACTCAAGTCAGGGTGTGAGTAACTTCTGTCTACATTAACAATTAACAACTGTACCAGCATGACGAAGATTGACGGAGGTATCAAGTAAAATATTTAAAAAATTGCAAATAAAAGAAAAAAAAAGAATGCAACAAGATGAAATCCCAGGAATATCGTTGTTGCAAAAATGTTGAGTTTCGGCCTCATGAATCTGGACTTGTAGTGTAACATGAGTGGGATTCTCCGTAGACTTTTAAAATTATACGTAAAATATTTGTTGTACAGTTTTTCTTGCCCCCGCTCTGGATGATGTAGATATCTTCTTGAAAAAATCCAGTTCTCCTGTGCATGGAATACGCTTTCCTGAGAGATGGCAGTGTCCTAGTGTTAGTAACTTCAGCTCTGCTGGAACTTTGGAAGCTCCCGTAACCGATGAAGCCTTGCTGGAATACTTGACGATATCCTCATTGACTAGTGAAGTCTCTTTTGCCCAGGGTGACAGATTTCAGTACCTTGTACGAGCCCCATCCGTGTGAGAGAATGTGACAGGGAAACGAAGTTTTTCCACCCACAGTGTATCACATAGAGGGTAGCAGCAGCACACTCTTGATGTTTCCAGTTTTGCTTAAAAAAAAAAAAAAAGCAATCTTGGCTGCCACGTAGCTCACTGGCGAGAGAATTCGAGTCACAATCGCTAGGCCACTGGCTGGATTCTCTGAGCAAGTTTCCGTACACCTCTGATTCTCCTGCCCACCTAGCAGTGATTATAGGTATACACCTGTGTCTTAACCGACTGTTGTGGGTCGCAGCCAAGGACAAAACTATGATATAAAACTCCAATCTCTCTGTAATGTCATATCGTGTATTCTTGTAGCTTGTAGTATTCATGTGTTGGGTAACAGATATCTCTGTACCTAATAATATTAATTAAAAAAACTTGTAGTTGATTGTATTATGAAACTACAGCTACACTGACACCGTACCCCAACGAGGATTTAATTTGTAACGAATTATGCAATAGTACTGTATCCTAGTATTGCACCTGTTTTTTTACTCATCTAAATTGTTATAGTTTAGATCATATTAAAGTAATAAAACCTAAATTAGCTAGTTTTCATGTCTTTAGAAATTCATTGACATGCCTAAGAAAATTCATTTGTAATTTGAGGACAGTTTAGTGGACGAGTCTACCTTCTGACGAGAAAGGTTGTCATACCCCAATTGTTCCGTAGTGACCAGTGCGTTGTTACCTTACAGAAAGTAATGTTTTGCTGCCATCATTGTTCCGTAGTGACCAGTGAGTTGTTACCTCACAGAAAGTAATGTTTTGCTGCCATCATTGTTCCGTAGTGACCAGTGAGTTGTTACCTCACAGAAAGTAATGTTTTGCTGCCATCATTGTTCCCTAGTGACCAGTGCGTTGTTACCTTACAGAAAGTAATGTTTCGCTGCCATCATTGTTCCGTAGTGACCAGTGCGTTGTTACCTTACAGAAAGTAATGTTTCGCTGCCATCATTGTTCCGTAGTGACCAGTGCGTTGTTACCTCACAGAAAGTAATGTTTTGCTGCCATCATTGTTCCGTAGTGACCAGTGCGTTGTTACCTCACAGAAAGTAATGTTTTGCTGCCATCATTGTTCCGTAGTGACCAGTGCGTTGTTACCTCACAGAAAGTAATGTTTTGCTGCCATCATTGTTCCGTAGTGACCAGTGCGTTGTTACCTTACAGAAAGTAATGTTTCGCTGCCATCATTGTTCCGTAGTGACCAGTGCGTTGTTACCTCACAGAAAGTAATGTTTTGCTGCCATCATTGTTCCGTAGTGACCAGTGCGTTGTTACCTCACAGAAAGTAATGTTTTGCTGCCATCATTGTTCCGTAGTGACCAGTGCGTTGTTACCTTACAAAAAGTAATGTTTTGCTGCCATCATTGTTCCGTAGTGACCAGTGCGTTGTTACCTTACAGAAAGTAATGTTTTGCTGTCATCATTGTTCCGTAGTGACCAGTGCGTTGTTACCTCACAGAAAGTAATGTTTTGCTGCCATCATTGTTCCGTAGTGACCAGTGCCTTGTTACCTTACAGAAAGTAATGTTTCGCTGCCATCATTGTTCCGTAGTGACCAGTGCGTTGTTACCTTACAAAAAGTAATGTTTTGCTGCCATCATTGTTCCGTAGTGACCAGTGCGTTGTTACCTCACAGAAAGTAATGTTTTGCTGCCATCATTGTTCCGTAGTGACCAGTGCGTTGTTACCTCACAGAAAGTAATGTTTTGCTGCCATCATTGTTCCGTAGTGACCAGTGCGTTGTTACCTTACAAAAAGTAATGTTTTGCTGTCATCATTGTTCCGTAGTGACCAGTGCGTTGTTACCTTACAGAAAGTAATGTTTTGCTGTCATCATTGTTCCGTAGTGACCAGTGCGTTGTTACCTTACAGAAAGTAATGTTTTGCTGTCATCATTGTTCCGTAGTCACCATTGAGCTGTTTAGCTTTACAAACATTTTCGTAGTAATTGCAAATAGGCAATTACTATGAAGCAATTGTTTATAGTTACATGCACTTCACCAATAACAGTCTGTGTCAGTCACCTGCCTGCAGGTGCACCTGACTCCCTCTGTGTCACAGCTACCTGCCTGCAGGTGCACCTGACTCCCTGTGTGCCAGTCACCTGCTTGCAGGTGCACCTGACTCTTTGTGTGTCACAGTCACCTGCATGCAGGTGCACCTGATTCCCTCTCTGTCACAGCTACCTGCCTGCAGGTGCACCTGTATCCGTGTGTCAGTCACCTGCCTGCAGGTGCACCTGACTCCTGTTGTGTCACAGCCACCTGCCTGCAGGTGCACCTGACTCCTCACCCCTTCTGTGTCACGAATAGTGTAGCAGACTGTGGAGGACATTTTAACGGTTTCCTATGTAAACAGAGACACAGATGAAGTGTGCCCATAGTTTAAGGTCATTTCTCCTAAGACTTGATTTTATAACTACCAGCCGTGATGCCTGTAGGGTCCTCGGCAACATTTCAGGGCTGTCCTTTGACGTTAAAGATGTAGTGTATTTTTTTTAATTGATTTAGAATTTTTAACTCGTGTGGTAATATTTATTTTTGTCTGCCTGTTGCTTAGAATGATTGAATTTTGTGATTTTGTTTTGTTTTGTTTTTAAAAGTGTTTTGTCGGAGATGCTGAATGACTGTGTCATCACAACCATCACCGTGAGTCACCAATACCATCACCATGAGTCACCACTACCATCACCATGAGTCACTACTACTGTCACCATGAGTCACCACTACCATCACCATGAGTCACTACTACTGTCACCATGAGTCACCACTACCATCACCATGAGTCACTACTACTGTCACTATGAGTCACCACTACCATCACCATGAGTCACCACTTCCGTCACATCCCTCAAATCACACAGTCCTAAACCAACAACAGATGCTTTGATGTTAATGAAACAATTATCTGTGTTGCATCATTTGCCACGTAATAATAGTGCACACACACACACACACACACACACACACACACACACACACACACACTCTTATTAACACATCGGCCGTTTCCCACCAAGGCAGGGTGGCCTGAGAATGAAAATCTTTCATCATCATTCACTCCATCACTGTCTTGCCAGAGGTGTGCTTACACTACAGCTATAAAACTGCAACATTAACACCCCTCCTTCAGAGTGCCGGCACTGTACTTCCCATCTCCAGGACTCCAGTCCGATCTGCCGGTTTCCCTGAATCCCTTCATAAATGTTACTTTGCTCACACTCCAACAGCACGTCATGTCCTAAAAAACATTTGTCTCCATTCGCTCCTATCTAACACGCTTACACATGCTTGCTGGAAGTCCAAGCCCCTCGCACACAAATCCTCCTTTACCCCATCCAACCTTTCCTAGGCCGACCCCTACCCCGCCTTCCCTCCACTACAGATTTATATGCTCTCCAAGTCATTCTGTATCGTTCCATCCTCTCTAAATGTCCGAACCACCTCAACAACCCCTCCTCAGCCCTCTGGATAATACTTTTAGTAACCCCGCACCTCCTTCTACCTTCCAATCTACAGATTCTCTGCATTATATTCACACCACACGTTGCACTCAGACATGACATCTCCACTGCCTCCAGCCTTCTCCTTGTTGCAACATTCACTACCCATGCTTCACAACCATATAAGAGTGTTGTTATAACTATACTCTCATACATTCCCCTCTTTGCTGCCATGGATAATGTCTACACAGACTCCTCAGTGCATTACTCACCTTTTTTCCTCATCAGTTCTGTGATTCACCTCATCTTTCATAACCCATCTGCTGACACGTCCACTCCCAAATATCTGAATACATTCACCTCCTCCATACTCCCTCCAATCTGATTTCCAATCTTTAGTTACCTAATTTTTTTTATCCTCATCGCCTTACTCTTTCCTATATTCCCTTTTAATTTCCTTTTACACGCCCTACCAAACTCGTCTACCAACCTCTGCAGCTTCTCTTCAGAATCTCCCAAAAGCACAGTTTCATCAGCAAAGAGCAACTGTGACAACTCCCACTTTGTGTTAGGTTCTTTATCTTTTTAACCCCACACCTCTTGCCAACACCCGAACATTCACTTATCTTACAACTCCATCTATAAATATATTGAACAACCACGGTGACATCACACATCCTTGTCTAAGGCCTACTTTTACTGGGAAATAATATCTCCTACATACTCTAACCTGAGCCTCACTATCCTCGTAAAAACTCTTCACACACTGCTTTCAGTAACCAGCCTCCTATTCCATACATTTGCATCTGCCACATTGCCTCCTATATAAAGGCACTATGCACGCCCTCTGCCAATCTCTAGGAACCTTACCCTCTTCCACTCATTAAATAAAAGAACTAGCCATTCCAAAACTATACCTCCCTCCCCCATCCCCTGCTTTAACATTTCTGTCTTTATTCCATCAATCCCAGCCGCATTACCCCATTTTATTCTACCCACTGCTTCACGAACTTTCCCCACACTCACAACTGGTTCTTCCTCACTCCTATAAGATGTTATTCCTCCTTGCCCTATACACGAAGTCACAGCTTCCCTGTCTTCATCAACATTTAACAATTCTTCAAAATATTCCCTCCATCTTCCCGATACCTCTAACTCTCCATTTAATAACTCTCCTCTCTTATTTTTAGTGTCGTCCTTTGGAGTTAATTTTCACCTATTTTATTGTAATTTTTATACGAAGGCGAGTCTTATGACGGTGATGGGTGTTGTGACAGTGATGGGTGTTGTGACGGTGATGGGTGTTGTGACGGTGATGGGTGTGGTGATGATGATGGGTGTTGTGACGGTGATGGCTGTGGTGACTGATGGGTGTTGTGATGGTGATGGGTATTGTGACGATGATGTGTGTTGTGACGGTGATGGGTGTGGTGACGATGATGGGTGTTGTGACGGTGATGGGTGTGGTGACTGATGGGTGTTGTGACGGTGATGGGTATTGTGACGATGATGTTTGTTGTGACGGTGATGCGTGTTGCGACGATGATGGGTGTTGTGACGGTGATGGGTGTTGTGGCGGTGATGTGTGTTGTGACGGTGATGGGTGTTGTGATGGTTGTGGTGATGATGGGTGTTGTGACGGTGATGGGTGTTGTGACGGTGATGGGTGTGGTGACTGATGGGTGTTGTGATGGTGATGGGTGTTGTGACGGTGATGGGTGTTGTGACGGTGATGGTTGTGGTGATGATGGGTGTTGTGACGGTGATGGGTGTTGTGACGGTGATGGGTGTTGTGATGGTTGTGGTGAAGATGGGTGTTGTGACGGTGATGGGTGTTGTGACGGTGATGGTTGTGGTGATGATGGGTGTTGTGACGGTGATGGGTGTGGTGATGATGGGTGTTGTGACGGTGATGGGTGTGGTGACTGATGGGTGTTGTGATGGTGATGGGTGTTGTGACGGTGATGGGTGTTGTGACGGTGATGGTTGTGGTGATGATGGGTGTTGTGACGGTGATGGGTGTTGTGACGGTGATGGGTGTTGTGACGGTGATGGTTGTGGTGATGATGGGTGTTGTGACGGTGATGGGTGTTGTGACGGTGATGGTTATGGTGATGATGGGTGTTGTGACGGTGATGGGTGTGGTGACAGATGGGTGTTGTGATGGTGATGGGTATTGTGACGATGATGTGTGTTGTGACGGTGATGGGTGTGGTGATGATGGGTGTTGTGACGGTGATGCGTGTTGTGACGGTGATGCGTGTTGTGACGGTGATGGGTGTGATGACGATGATGTGTGTTGTGACGGTGAAGGGTGTTGTGACGGTGATGGGTGTGGTGATGATGGGTGTTGTGACGGTGATGCGTGTTGTGACGGTGATGGGTGTGGTGATGGGTGTTGTGACGGTGATACGTGTTGTGACGGTGATGGGTGTGGTGATGATGGGTGTTGTGACGGTGATGGGTGTGGTGACGATGATGGGTGTTGTGACGGTGATGGGTGTGGTGACTGATGGGTGTTGTGATGGTGATGGGTATTGTGATGATGTGTGTTGTGACGGTGATGGGTGTGGTGACGATGATGTGTTGTGACGATGATGGGTATGGTGACGGTGATGGGTGTGCTGACGGTGATGGGTGTTGTGACGGTGATGGGTGTGGTGACGGTGATGGGTGTGGTGACCATGATGGGAGTTGTGACGATGATGGATGTGGTGACGGTGATGGTTGTGGTGACGGTGATGGGTGTGGTGACCATGATGGGAGTTGTGACGATGATGGGTGTGGTGACGGTGATGGTTGTGGTGACGGTGATGGGTGTTGTGACGGTGATGGTTGGGGTGACGGTGATGGGTGTTGTGACGGTGATGGTTGTGGTGACCATGATGGGAGTTGTGACGATGATTGCTGAAGTATCGAAACAGCAGTAACAGTGGTAACAGCAGCAGCATTCACTAAGAGCAGTAATACTAACAGCATTGTTAGCAACAAACAACAGCAGGAACGCTAGCAAAAACAATAGTAACAAGATCATTACTGTTTAGCAACAAACAACAGCAGGAACACTAGCAAAACAATAGTAACAAGAGCATTACTTTTTAGCAACAAACAACAGCAGGAACACTAGCAAAAACAATAGTAACAAGAGCATTACTTTTTAGCAACAAACAACAGCAGGAACACTAGCAAAAACAATAGTAACAAGATCATTACTGTTTAGCAACAAACAACAGCAGGAACACTAGCAAAAACAATAGTAACAAGAGCATTACTTTTTAGCAACAAACAACAGCAGGAACACTAGCAAAAACAATAGTAACAAGAGCATTACTTTTTAGCAAACAGCGAAAGCAGCAACATCATAAGTGTCAGCACACACCAGCAACAGTTGTAGCATCATAACTATCAGCACACACCAGGAGCAGTTGCAACAACATAACTATCAGCACACACAAGCAGCAGTTGCAACAACATAACTATCAGCACACACCAGCAGCAGTTGCATCATCATAACTGACAGCACACACCAGCAGCAGTTGCAACAACATAATTATCAGCACATACCAGCATCAGTTGCAACAACATAACTATCAGCACACACCAGCAGCAGTTGCAACAACATAACTGTCATCACACACCAGCAACAGTTGTAACAACATAACTATCAGCACACACCAGCAGCAGTTGCAACAACATAACTATCAGCACACACCAGCAGCAGTTGCAGCATCATAACTGTCAGCACACACCAGCAGCAGTTGCAACAACATAACTATCAGCACATACCAGCAGCAGTTGCAACAACATAACTATCAGC
>WNWK01009016.1:65000-80041 GCA_009830355.1 Cherax destructor
GTATGTATACTCACACTGTAAAAGTGTATATGTACACTGGACGTGTATATCAGCACTATAAATTTATATAAGCATATAGCACGTATTCGTTCAGTACGTATATACGTACACGGTACGCATGTATATGCGCACTTCGTGTGCATATGCACAATACTCATGTATACACTACAGGTATATATATATATATATATATATATATATATATATATTCATTCGTGCCGGATATGTAAAATTGGTCAATTAGGAAGAACTCATTTAAAATTAAGTCTCTTTTAAACATTTCTCTTATACGTTTAAAGATATATTTATTTTTCATTTATGTTAATGTAAAAATTAATAATTTTTGTATCAAAAGAACCTTAGAAAACTTACCTAACCTTATTATAACAAGCGCAATTTAATTTAGCCTAATCCAACTAAATATATTTTAGATAAGTTTACAATAATTTAATAATAAACAAACACAATGAAACATATTTTTTTCGTTAGATTCAGCGTGATTTCTGCGAAATTATTGCATACACAAATTTTCGCTTGCCCTGTTCGGCAA
Source organism: Cherax destructor (assembly GCA_009830355.1). Classification (NCBI taxonomy): domain Eukaryota; kingdom Metazoa; phylum Arthropoda; class Malacostraca; order Decapoda; family Parastacidae; genus Cherax; species Cherax destructor. The sequence continues at coordinate 65,551 of WNWK01009016.1, forward strand.
GAAGAGTGTTGTTATTTAAGCCAAAATCGCAGGACTTACCTATTCGGCACACACACACACACACACACACACACACACACACACACACACACACACACACACACACACACACACACACACACACTAGTGTCTAATCAATCGACATGTGCCTAGGACAAAATGATAACTAACTGAGGGCCCGGGTTCGATTTCCGGCGGGGTGGAAACATTTCGACGTGTTTCCTTACACACACATACAACAGGCCTAGTGTCTAATCGACATGTGCCTAGGACAAAATGGTAACTAACACACACACACACACACACACACACACACACACACACACACACAGTGTAGGTCTGCATGCACAGTGAGGATATATATGTACACAGTGTATGAATATAGTCATAATTTGCGCATTTAGACGCATGATTCTTAGATTTAAATACGGATGTTTGCAACACTGTATGAACGACCCGCTCATACATATCTGTATCATACACATCATATGTATCTGCATGTCGCTAATCCCTTCTTTATAATCATACTTTGCATGAATTATCAATTATCTGCATGACCTAACACAATTATTTTATGAATAATATAGTTTTTATACTTTATATATATATATATATATATATATATATATATATATATATATATATATATATATATATATATATATATATATAAAATTAGTTTGAAATTGAGTGGCATTATTTCTTAAAAAATTGATTAACATTGTTATTAGTGTTTGGTGTAGATTTATGTTTCCTAATTGCACCTTTGTGGTAGAATAGCACTTTTGTGGTAGAAAAACACCTTTGTGGTAGAATAGCGAGATTAGATTTTGTTTTTAGTGATTGCACTGGTGCCAGTGCCTTTGTAACTCTGGCCATGAACTATCTATGTACAGTTGAAGGTCACGTTCGCACACATCCTGACCACCACACGCCACATTCGTGCACATCCTGACCACCACACGCCACATTCGTGCACATCCTGACCACCACACGCCACATTCGTGCACATCCTGACCACCACACGCCACATTCGTGCACATCCTGACCACCACACGCCACATTCGTGCACATCCTGACCACCACACGCCACATTCCTACACATCCTGACCCCTCACGCCACATTCCTGCACATCCTGTCCACCACAGGTCACATTCGTGCACATCCTAACTTCCACACGTCACATTCCTACACATCCTGACTCTTACACGTCACATTCCTTCACATCCTGACCACCACACCTTATATTCCTGCACATCCTGACCACACGTCACATTACTGCACATTATGACCACCACACATCACATTCCTGCACATCCTGACCACCACACGTCACATTCCTGCACATCCTGATCACACGCCACATTCCTGCACATCCTGACCACCACACGTCACATTCCTGTACATCCTGACAACCACACGTCACATTCCTGCACATCCTGACCACTACACGTCACATTCCTGCACATCCTGACCACTACACGTCACATTCCTGCACATCCTGACCACCACACGTCACATACACATCCTGACCACCACACATCACATTCCTACACATTCTGAATACCACAGGTCGCATACCTACACATCCTGGCCACCATACGTCACATTCCTACACATCCTGACCACCACACGTCGCATACCTACACATGCTGACCACCACACGTCACATTCCTACACATCCTGACCACCACACGTCGCATACCTACACATCCTGACCACCACACGTCACATACCTACACATCTTGACCACCACACGTCACATATCTACACATCCTGACGACAACACGTCACAGTTTTATGTACGTTGTGTCGTCCACACACTGCCAGTTACTGCAGCAGCAACAACTTGGTTGAGCAGGCAAGCAGCGGACGAGCCTGGTCCAGGGTCCAGGGTCCAGGGTCCAGGGTCCAGGGTAAACATTACATTTCCACACTTAATAAAATCAAAGAAACCTATCCCCATAAATTTCTTTATTTCCCTGTTTTTATTCCCTGGTGATTAACTTAAAACCATATGTTGCTTCTTTGGTATGAATACGTCATACACACTGTATGGAGTGCATGTTGCTTCATACACACTGTATAGTGTATGAAGTTCATGTTGCTTCATATGTGATGTATAGCGTATGATTTTGATCTGAAGTCCATTTTTAAAACACTTTGGCCAACACTTGTACACCTGTGACGTCATAGGTAAGTGTCTCGCCTATTAAAAATGATCTTGTCACTTAAATTGTCTCATCAACATGTGGATGTTCAAATGTGATCATTAGAGTAATTATAATTGAACCCATGATTACATTTTTATCATGCAGAGTGTCGTCCACGTGGTGTTCACTCTTCTCTGAATGTAATATTGATGTCATCAAAAACAGCACCGTGGTTGTAACAGCACCGTGGTTGTAACAGCACCGTGGTTGGACCAGTTCACTTCTAACGAATTGGAAGCGAGAATTAGACGACGTTTCGGTCCGGCATTAAGGCGTTATCACTTCCAGACGAATAATAATAATAATAATGTGAAAATATATGGAAATAAGTGGCTACAAACTTGTCAAGAAATCCTACGTTGATGACACTATTACACACACACACACACACACACACACACACACACACACACACACACACACACACACACACACACACACACACTATGACTCGACCCCTGCAACCACAACTAGGTGAGTACACACACACACACACACACACACACTCTTCTCCAGTATTTACAAAGTGGCACCATGGTAGATTAGCTTTGTTTACATGCTAATATATAGCTTTCACACCCCTTTGTACTCTAACTGCTGGGTGCCAGTCTGTTGATCTGCTAAATTAAAGACTTGAGCCTTTATTCTGAGAAAGCGACGTTTCCCTCAGAGATATATATAAAGCTCTTAATGAGAGAAACGTCGTTTTTCTTTCAAATAATTACTCCATGTCTTCGATTTTTGCACGTGTCAGCATATACTGAGCATCTTTCACAGTGTGAGTTCCTCCTGACGTCCTCCAGAGTATGGTTTTCACTCTTTTGTTTACGTTTTCCACAGGACTCCGCCGTAAGAGAGGTACGGTAAGGTGGTGCACATCGTCATCTTGACTACTGTGGCTCTCAAGGCATGCTGGGCCAACCTTCCTTAGTTTCACTTTCACAGAGAATGAAAACTCACGGTACCGTGGCAGGAACAATTCATAAAAGAAAAATGGTATGGTGATACCGACAAGATGTGGAAAAAGACACTTAGAGGAAACGTTTCGCCACGAGTGGCTTCTTCTTAGGAAAGAAGCCACTCGTGGCGAAATGTTTCTTTTATTATAAATGTCCTGAACTGTACGTAAGTGTGTTTTTCCACACAATTCACAAAAGGACTCAATTGGTAGACGCCACTTAAGACGACGTTTCGGTCCCTCCTTGGCCATCTTGTTCAGTATATGATAGATCAGGGTGGACAGAAACGTTCGATCCAATATGTGGCTTATATATAAACTGGTGAGAAATATTTTTTTTTTTTCATAAGACATTCAATAGACAAGAATTTTGTAACTTGTTTCATTGTATATATCGGGAAGAAATGCATGTTTATGATGCATTTTGGTGGGGTATTGGGAGAGGCACACCGGTCTTGACTCCTCTATACACACCAAAACACATTACCTATGCATATATATATATATATATATATCAAAGTAGAATGACTTGGAGAGCGTATAAATCTGTAGGGGAAGGAAGGCGGGGTAGGGGTCGTCCTAGAAAAGGTTGGAGGGAGGGGGTAAAGGAGGTTTTGTGGGCGAGGGGCTTGGACTTCCAGCAAGCATGTGTGAGCGTGTTAGATAGGAGTGAATGGAGACGAATGGTTTTTGGGACCTGACGAGCTGTTGGAGTGTGAGCAGGGAAACATTTTGTGAAGGGATTCAGGGAAACCAGTTAATTGATTTAGTTGGACTTGACTCCTGGAAATGGGAAGTACAATGCCTGCACTTTAAAGGAGGGGTCTGAGATAGTGACAGCTGGGAGGGACTTTTCTCAGCTGTCGTATCTGAGCGCCTCTGCAAAGACAGTGATTATGTATGAGTGTGGTGAAAGTGTTGAATGATGATGAAAGTATTTTCTTTTTGGGGATTTTCTTTCTTTTTGGGTCACCCTGCCTCGGTGGGAGACGGCCGACTTGTTGAAAAAAAAAAATATATATATATATATATATATGTTATACAGAAGCTAGATAAGAGAAGACGTTCAGTCGCTATTTTGTGTGATGAATCGACTTTAAAATGTTTTGTCTTGAGATGTATTTAATGTTGAATACATTTTTTTTTAAACAGAGTAAGAAATATATATACTGAACATTATCGATGACCTTCCTCGTGTCATTATAAACAGGTTCACTGTACTGATTTTTATTTGGTCTTCTCTTGTAAAACGGTAATTGAAAGCGTCAAATTAAATTATTTTTTTTTATCGAAGTTCAAAGACAGGGAATTTTCTTTTATTGTTGTAATTAAATCCTGTATCTGATGTGGCCGGTGAGCCACTAGCAGCAACAGCTAGGTTGACCAGGCAATCAGCAGTGGGAGTGGGAAAACTCCCGAAACAGGTCACAGGTAAATCGGGAATTAGATGACGGTCAAAAGAGAAGAGTCAGGGATTGTTGATGTATATCTTGGAGGTGGGAGGTGAATCTTAACTCTAGGTAGTGGAGACACCCTAACTAACCTGCCTCTTCTAAACTGTCGCTGGAGACAGACTTCCTAACATCAACAGATGGCAGCAGAGGCACGGGGAACACCATCCTGATGGGTGTGAGGTAATGAGCTTATCTGGCTTTTAGAATCAAACTTGGTGACCTCAGATTCATGTAATCTCATCCTATAATCCAGTTTCCTTTCTTCTACTCTTCTTCTTTCCTCTCTCTTTCTTCTCTCCCCATTACCTATTATTCTTCCTCCCCCCACACACACATCATCACACAGCCTCATATATCATTCTATCCCTTTCTAACATTTCATTCCATTCCTCACACCCACCACGCACTCCACATACCCCGTTTTCACATCGTCCACTCCTCACTCTCCTTCCTCCATGCTCCCAACTCCTTTCCTACTTCCTATACTTCCCTCACTCCTTTCATACACCCTCCACTCCCCTCTCTCCTTTCATACACCCTCCACTCCCCTCTCTCCTCTCCCCTTGAACCAGCCTAGGCGCCCATTGATCACGCTAATTGTTATAGTTCTGCTGTTGGTAGAATCACGTACAGATAATTTATAAACGAGTTGTCGCTGTCCACCAGAGTGTCACCCTTCTGTCACCCAGTGTCTCCCCCGTGATGATCAGTCTGTCTCAGTAGTGTGTCACCCCAGTGTCACCACCTGTCTCAGGAGAGTGTCACCTTGTATCACCCTTCCTTGGTCACAGTCACTTCTTGTACCAGGTAGCTGTGTTCTTTTACGATACTGTTGGATGCAGCAGTGATAGACAGTGTTTGAGTTTATTATATGAAGTAATTAGGAGCGTGCTGCAGACTGTGTTTACCCTCAGTTCTACTGAGGGAGGCGAGATGTGCCTCTCTGCGGTAACGTCAACCAACTTTCACCAGTTGAATTTGAATATCACGAGACCCACGTCAGTCAGGAGATACACGTCAGTCACGAGACCCACGTCAGTCAGGAGATACACGTCAGTCACGAGACCCACGTCAGTCACGAGACTCACGTCAGTCAAGAGAGGAAAATTTCAATTTTACTAATGCAAATTATGATTTGTTAACTTTGTCACACATATAAATCATCAATATTGTTATGCTAATTAGCTTAAGCATAATTATCTCTCACTCGTCTTTCTCCCTCATACACCTTGTCTTTTCCTCTCTCCCTCACTCCTTGTGTCTATACATCGTGCACTTTCTCTCTACCTCACACACCTTGTCTCTCAAATGTCTTGCGTCTCCTCCTTTCTTCACACATCGGTTGCTCTCCCTCACATACATTGTACCTCTACACAACGTGTGTCTTCCTCTCCCTACAGACACCTTGGGGCTCTCTCCCAGCATCCTGCCTCACAGTCCTGGGGAAATATCGTAGCGGGTAATATCACTCAACATCGCAACAGGGAATAGCGCTTTCAAGATTCTCCGATTTCCCATTTATATCAAGTTTTGTTTCTTTATCAACTAGATTGATGTCACCAGATGTCACCTGCATTTAGACCCTTGATACGTCAATAAGGTTAACATAGTCGTCTATTTCGAGACACATTCTAGCCCTTAGATATTAGTGACATCTTATGTCATGGATGGTTATTTCTTTAATAGACTTTGACCTGCAGCCTTTGCCAGGTAGTTTGTGATGGCTATTTAGGCTTGCGGTCCGCTGACAGCAGCAACAACCTGGTTGACCAAGCAGTCACCGATAAGGTCTGACCTCAGGAGAGATGGTGATTACTTACGTCTGAAGGCATGTACACATGTGCAGATGTAACTGCACATTTTACTTCTGAAGACACACACACATGTGCTATTGTAAACAGAGTGACGTGACTGCACATTGTGAAGGAATGATCACCGTGAATTGGAAAATTGGATTTGAGAAGTTTTTCAGGATTAATTCATCTCATCGTCAGAGTCAACAAGGGCAGTGAGGATAGCCAGGAAAGCTCTCCTGAAAGTCATCCAGCCGAGTAGGTGGAAGGAGAGGGTGGCACTCAGCTACATGGATGCATGGCAGGTCACTCAGCAACAAGACATGAAGGAGAAGAAGCTGAGCCATACAGCTGGAAGAGAAGAAGGCACTCACCCATGTGGCTCAGCACACACACACACACACACACACACACACACACACACACACACACACACACACACACACACACACACACACACACACACACACGAGGAGAGGTTAAGGGAAATCGACCTGACGATACTGGAGGACAGGAGAGATAGGGGGGGACATTATAACAACATATAAGATACTGAGAGGAATTGACAAAGTGGACAGAGACAGAATATTCCAGAGATGGAACACAGCAACAAGGGGACACAGTTGGAAGTTGAAGACTCAGATGAATCACAGAGATGTTAGGAAGTATTTCTTCAGTCACAGAGTGGTCGGGAAGTGGAATAGTTTAGGAAGTGACGTAGTGGAGGCAGGCTCCATACATAGCTTTAAGAAGAGGTATGATAAAGCTCATGGCGCAGGGAGAGTGACCCAGTAGCGGCCAGTGAAGAGGCAGGGCCAGGAGCTATGAATCGACCCCTGCAACCACAACTAGGTGAGTACACACACACAGCCCAAGTGGCCTGGTGGCTAAAGCTCTCGCTTCACACAAGGAGGGCCCGGGTTCAGTTCCCGGCGGGGCGGAAACATTTCGAAGTGTTTCCTTACACACACACACACACACACACACACACACACACACACACACACACACACGAGGAGAGGTTAAGGGAAATCGACCTGACGATACTGGAGGACAGGAGAGATAGGGGGGGACATTATAACAACATATAAGATACTGAGAGCTTTGACTCGACCCCTGCAACCACAACTAGGTGAGTACACACACACTTACAACAGGCCTAGTGTCTAATCGACATGTGCCTAGGACAAAATGGTAACTAACTAACGCAGAGGGGAAGGAGGGGTTGCACTGCTCATTAAAAACCGATGGGGATATCAGGAAATGGAAGATATGGACGAGATTGGAGAAAGAGATTACATAGTAGATACAATTCAGTCAGGGGAGCACAAGGTAGTCATTGCAGTGATGTATAACCCACCACAGAACTGCAGGAGGCCAAGAGAGGAATATGATGAGAGCAACAGAGCAATGGTGGACACACTAGCTGAGGTGGCCAGAAGAGCTCACTCGAGTATAGCAAAGTTACTAGTTATGGGCGATTTCAACCACAGGGAGATTGATTGGGAGAACCTGGAGCCACATGGGGGTCCCGAAACATGGAGATCCAGGATGATGGATGTTGTACTGGAAAACCTCATGCACCAAAATGTTAGGGACACTACCAGAGAGAGAGGAGAGGATGAACCAGCAAGACTGGGCCTTGTGTTCACCCTGAGTAGCTCAGACATTGGGGACATCACATATGAAAGGCCCTTGGAGCTAGTGACCACGTGGATTTGAGCTTTGAATACATCGTAGAGATACAAGTGGATAGGGTAACAGGAGTAGAAAGGGAAAAGCCTAACTATAAAAGGGGGGACTACACAGGTATGAGGACCTTCCTGCAGGAGGTTCAGTGGGAAAGAGAGTTGGAAGGAAAGTCAGTAAACGAAATGATGGACAACAAAATGCAAGGAGGCAGAGGAAAGGTTTGTTCCCAAGGGCAACAGAAATAATGGGAAAACCAGAATGAGCCCTTGGTTTACCCGAAGGTGTAGGGAGGCAAAAACTAAGTGCGCTAGAGAATGGAAAAAGTACAGAAGGCAAAAAACCCAGAAAAATAAAGAGATTAGTCGACGAGCCAGAAACGAGTATGCACAGATAAGAAGGGGGCCCAGCGACAGTACGAAAACGACATAGCATCGAAAGTCAAGTCTGACCCGAAACTGCCTTATAGCCACATCAGGAGGAAGACAACAGTCAAAGACCAGGTAATCAGGCTGAGGAAAGAAGGTGAGGAGCTCACAAGAAACGACCAAGAAGTATGTGAGGAGCTCAGCACGAGATTTAAGGAAATATTTACAGTGGAGGCAGAAGGGACACTGGGAAGACAAAACAGAGGGGTACTCCAACAAGGAATATACCAACAAGTTTTGGATGAAATACACACAACCGAGGAAGAGGTGAAGAAGCTCCTGAGCGACCTTGATACCTCAAAGGCGGTGGGACCGGATAAAATCTTTTCGTGGGTCCTTAGAGAGGGAGCAGAGATACTGTGTGTGCCACTAACCACAATCTTTAACACATCCCTTGAAACTGTGCAACTACTTGAGGTATGGAAGACGGCAAATGTAGTCCCTATCTTTAAGAAAGAAGACAGAAACGAGGCACTAAACTATAGACCAGTGTCACTGACGTGTATAGTATGCAAAGTCATGGAGAAGATTATCAGGAGGAGAGTGGTGGAGCACCTGGAACGGAACAAGATTATAAACGGCAGCCAGCACAGATTCATGGAAGGCAAATCCTGTGTCACAAACTTACTGGAGTTTTATGACAAGGTAACTGAAGTAAGACATGAGAGGGAGGGGTGGGTTGATTGCATTTTTTTTGGAATACAAGAAGGCCTTCGACACAGTTCCTCACAAGAGATTAGTGCAGAAGCTAGAGGATCAGGCACGTATAACAGGAAGGGCACTGCAATGGATCAGAGAATACCTGACAGAGAGGCAACAGCGATTCATGGTACGTGATGAGGTATCACAGTGGGCGCCTGTGTCGAACGGGTTCCCACAGGGGTCAGTCCTGGGACCAGTACTATTCTTGGTATATGTGAATGACATGACGGAAGGGATAGACTCAGAAGTGTCCCTGGTTGCAGATGATGTGAAGTTAATGAGGAGAATTAAATCAGATGTGGATCAGGCAGGACTACAAAGAAACCTGGAGAGGCTGGACGCGTGGTCCAGAAACTAGCTTCTAGAATTTAACCCTGCCAAATGCAAAGTCATGAAGATCGGGGAAGGGCAAAAAAGACCACAGACAGAGTAAACCTCACTTAAGGAGAAAGATCTAAGGGTGAGTATAATACCGAGCACATCTCCGGAAACATACATTAACCAGATAACTGCTGCGGCATATGGGCGCCTGGCAAACCTGAGAATAGCGTTCCGATACCTCAGTAAGGAATTGTTCAAGACTCTGTACACTGTGTACGTCAGGCCCATACTGTAGTACAGAGCACCAGTTTGGAACTCACACCTGGTCAAGCACGTCAAGAAATTACAGAAAGTGCAAAAGTTTGCAACAAAGCTGATTCCAGAGCTAAGGAGAATATCCTACGAAGAAAGGTTAAGGGAAATCGGCCTGACGACACTGGAGGACAGGAGGGTCAGGGGAAACATGATAACGACACAAAATACTGCATGGAATAGATAAGGTGGACAGAGACAGGATGTTCCAGAGATGGGACACAGAAACAAGGGGTCACAGTTGGAAGTTGAAGACTCATATGAATCAAAGGGATGTTAGGAAGTATTTCCTCAGCCACAGAGTTGTTAGGAAGTGGAATAGTCTGGCAAGTGATGTAGTGGAAGCAGGAACCATACATAGTTTTGAGACAAGGTATGATAAAGCTCACGGAGAAGGGAGAGGGAGGACTCAGTAGCGGCCAGGAGCTGAGTCTCGACCCTGCAACCACAAATAGGTGAGTACACACACACACATGCACAGAGAGGAGAGGCAAGATTACATAGGAGCGCTTCAGTCTGGAGGTCCCAAGGTGGTAATTGCAGTGATGTATAACCCACCACAGAACAGCAGGAGGCCAAGGCAAGAGTATGATGAGAGTAATAGAGCGATAGTTGACACACTAGCTGAAGTGGCCAGAAAGGCTCATGTGAGCAGGGCAAAAACTACTGATCATGGTGACTTCAACCTCAAGGAAATAGAGTGGAGAACTTGGAGCCACATGGGGCCATGAAACGTGGAGGACTAAGATGATGGAGCCTCTTTAAGGGGGCTCTGTCGCGTAAAGAAGCTATCGGTCGGGAGGAATTGGACCTCTTGGTCTTCTTCCTCAGACCTGAACCTAATTACCCCCAATCCCCTCCCTTTCCCATCTTCCCATCCTCCCTTTTCCCTTTCCTCCTCATCCTCTTCATCCCTCCCTTTTTCCCCTTTCCCCCATTTTTACCCTGTAAGCTTCCTCCACAGGCATTCTGGTTCCTGGGTAGGGAAGGGTACCGTGGTCCATCCCATTCCATCGAGGTTTTGGTGGTGGTGTAGTTTGTCATGGAATCTGAATCGCCTGGGGATGTCGCGATCTCTGGTCTCCAGGGGGTGGCTTTGGGTATCTTTCGTGGGACGGGTGTCTCTGGAGGCCACCTTCAGGATTCCGGGGTGGTGGCTTGAAGGAGGTATGCTTTTAGGCATGTATCGTCACTTCTTTTGTCCGCGAGGTGGCTCGGTGGATGGAGGTTGTTATCCCGGATTGTTGGTTTACTGGCATGAAGGGTAGGGTATGCACGGTTCCATGTAGCATATGCACTACTTGTGTGTTGAGGTCCTTTTGGCGGAGGGGGGTTTTCGCCTTTCATTCCCCCCTAGGGGCTATTCCTCCACGTTCCCCTTTTTTCTCTTTTTTTTTTTTTTTTTTTCTTTTTTTTTTTTTTTAAAACAAAAAGAGAAGTAACCTAACCATGGATGACCCAATCCATGGGAAACCCACTACCCCCGGGCCCCTTCCTGATACCACACCCAGTTCCTGACCCTACCTTCGCAATGGACAACTCTTCGGAAAACCCTCCACTCCCGTACCCTCTTTTGCTGGTGCCAGTTCGTCACCTGCTTCAGGTACCCGGGGTTCCGACTTCCCTTAACACGTCTGGACCTTTCTGACCTTTGATACAACTCACGATCTTCTCTCTCCCTTAGACCGTAGATACTATTCCTATCAATTTTTGACAAACATCATTCCTTTACTCTATGCTACCCACCATTGTCCAAAGATTCAGACATGTGGTGATGACATTTTTGGAGCAGCTTTTAGCAAGACCCCCCCTATCCTCAAAGTTGACACTTTTGTCCTCCCTGCCCAAAAGGGAAAAGTTATCCTTGCAATATAGCTCGTTTAACATTTGACTGCCATGAACTTCCCCTCTTTACATTGCAGGTCACGTTTACAAGTTGAAAGGTGACCCCCACACCCAACAGTGTAGAAACTGCTGGGTTTTGGGCATCCAGGAATAAATTTCAGGTCCATGGCGAATGCCCAGCTGTGGTGGGAACCATACAGTCCTTTCTTGTATTTTTACCTCCCCTTGCCCAACTGTCGTGAGGGCATCCATCTCTCTGCCTTGTCAGGTTTAATTTCAAAGAGGGGAAGGCTTCTCATATGCTATGGCCGTTTTTATCTACGCCAAGGGGGACTCCTATCTCTCGCTTTTGCTAAACGTCCCCACTTTTGGTCCCAACCGGGCTTCCCGGGGCCCCATTCAGTCACCCCCGTTCCAATTCTTGTGTTCTGCTTGAGGTCCCCCCCGGGATCCCATATGTCCCCACCCCTTTTTCCCCTACTCACCAAAAGTTCTTTTCTTCAGCCCTCTCCAACACCTAATCCCCATCCCCTTCTTCTCATAAGTCTGGCAAAAACCCCATTGCGGGTTCTTCACCTCCGACTAGTTTTGTAACGGGGGAAGTTCATCCTCCTCCTGTTCAATATCTTCATCCCCGTCCCCCCCCAAGTTTTTCCTTGACTGCCCCCAGGTCCTTTCACTCCTGCCCCTCCCAAGCCCCGACAGTTCCCTTCCATCTCCCCGCCCTCTACTTTTGTACAGTCTATAGTCTCCAGATTTTTGCTCACCCCCCCCTCCTTCCATCTCTAATGTGGTCCCACATCCTACTTTTTTTCCCAAAAACCCGGGTTTTCCAGGATATATTGAGAGACGGGGAACGTTGATGGTCACCGTCCCCTTTCCTTTCTCTTTTACAACCTTCCACTCCCCTCCACTGGACTTTTCAACCCTATCCATAGATCCTTTTACCTTCGACTTGTATCTTTCTCTTCAAAATCATGGCTTATTTACAGTGAAATATCCGGGCCTCAGGGGAACCAGTGTGAGCTTCAGTTGTTGTTCCCCCCATTTTTTCGCTGTTGGGGTTTTTTTGCAAAAACCCCCAAAATTTCAATCCACTGTTAGGGGGCCCCTTTTTTTGGGGTTATGATTTGTTATATTTGGGGGATCTTTTTTCCGATGGAACCTTTAAAAAAGTGCTCTTCTTATACGCACTGGTATTCCATACCGACAGCCCCCTTTTCATTTTCTCCATTACCCTGCGGCCCATACCCCCCTTTTTGGGGAATAGGTGGTTACATTTCCTGTTTTTTATTTTTCTCCTCCTCCCGGCATTGTCTATCCCAGATGTTGATTTTCTGGTTTCTTTTTTTTCCCCAAACCTCTTCTTTTCTTGGCAATTTTAACGCACACCTTTTTGGGGGGGGGTCACACTGTGACTCCGTGGTGTTCAGTTGGAGGCATTTCGCTTCTCTCTTCCCCCCATTTTTTAAAAAAGGGTCCCCCACCCATTTTTTCCCCGAACTCATTCTTTCTTTGCTTTGGGGTTTTCCCCCCTCTGCTTTCCCCAATTTCCCCCATTAAGGGGTCTGCCTCCCAAACCCCCGGGGCCCCTTTTTTCAATCACCCCATGTCCCCCTTCAAATTTCCACCTCCTCGAACCCCCCGCGGGGGTTTGCCCGGGGGGAAATGGGCCCCTTTTTTTACACTGTACTTTCCTTTCATGAGGCTCCTTCCTCGTCCTCCAAGATGAGGTTTTACATTTTCTTTCTCGTCCTCCGTCTTTTAACCTCAGCTTCACACCATCCCCCCAAACCCCCGGCAAGCATTCTCAGGAAATGTGTGCCTTGGTGGTCTCCTGCTTGTGCTCAGGGGGGAAATTTTGAATTGTTTTATTTTAAAAAAAAAGAAGCGCCCAAACCACAGGGGGGGTTTTTGGGGGCTGCGGTTATTGTAGGATGCGGGAGGGGTTGTGAGGGAGAGGACGATTATAAGGGGGGTTTTGGGGGAAGATGACGGTGGATAGTGCAGGGGGGGGGTAACAAAAGATCGAGGTAAAAGGGGCTGGGGGGAGGTGCTAGAGGGAAAAAATCTTCGAGTTTGGTGTAAAAAAGTTTCCCGTCCCCAAAAAAAAAATGAGAGAGTCAGGGGGAAAAAGGGGGGGGCCCTCTGCAAAAAAGGGGGAAAGGGGGGAAAAAAGGGGGCCCCCGAGCGGGAAAAAGTCGTTGGAGGTAAATTTGGGGCTCGTTGATAGAGTGGGCAGTCCAACAGGATATGTCCCGCAGACACTGGGGAAACCCCCCAATGCTCACAGAGAGGGGGGGGGGGCCTTCCATAGGGGGCCCGTGAGTAAGATGAGGTGGCCGGGGAAAAAAGGAGTCTCCCAACCTCACATTGGGACAAGAAGAAGGCCAAAAAACCTTTTAACCGGTTTAATAGAATGAATTTGTTATTCCCGGTCAGACCAGCGTTGTTGCCAACGGGTGCAAGGTTTGGGGGGGAAGACCGAAAAAAGTCCGTGAAAGGAACACCCTATTGGGAAAATGGAAGGTCCGGGGGTGCCGACCGCGCAGCAGTGTCTGCCTGTTCATTGCCCTGTACGTCAACATGACCAGGGGCCCCCAAAAAAAAACAATATCTTTTTTGCTTACAAAAAAACTAGTGAATTTTTGAAAAACAGGGGGGGAGGTGTATCAATTTTACGGTTTTTCCCGTAAAGCACTAAGGGGGGCTGAAAGACCACAAATGGTGATACAGGCATAGATGCAAATTTTTGGGTAAGTGCCACAAGAATGG
>WNWK01009017.1:0-80034 GCA_009830355.1 Cherax destructor
GAAGCTTTGGGGTCGGTGCGGGAGTGGATGGGGGGTGGTATTCAAGCTTGGGGGAGGGGGGATACAGTTGTTGAGGGCACTGTACCTGGACTTGGGAGGATTGGATGGCAGGGTTAGGAGAGGCCTAATGTATTGTTTGGTTGATTTCGTGTGTGGGTCATGGAGATTGAGGGAGGTGGGAACAAGGGAAAGAATTAGGGCATTGGCTGCGGTAATGTACCGTACGAAATGTAGAAACAGGCAGGTGTATGGGAGGGATTGGGATAAGGATTTTAGTTCGGCTTATAGGAATTTCTGGTGGGAGAGTTATTAATGGGGTTTGTAGGAGTTTAAGGGGGCTTGGCTCTGCGAATTGCTTGGGAATGTACGGTTGTGGCTTTGGTATGGCCAGGATGTTGCTTGTGATTGACTGAAATTGGTACGGTTGGGGGGGGCGGTTTGGTGGGTGGGGACGAATGACCTTTATACTGGGTGACGGGAGACAGATGGGTTTGGGTGTGTATGTTGTGATCGAGTGGGGGAGTGGATTTGGGTGTGTGGGTTATTAAGGGGGGGGGGGTTGTAATTGGGGAAGAGTAAGGGTTTGTCCTGTTCAGTGCTGGGTGTTAAGTTATGGTGTAGTGTGTTGATGTGGAGTGTTATTAACTAAGTTTGTGTATGGTCTGAGGTACTGAAACCTGGTTGATGGGTCTGTGGACTTTAGGCAGATTCAAGACTTGGTGATGTTAGAGGACGGTAACATGTTTGGTTACTGTCAAATGAATTTGGTGTACTTTTTGTATATTTTTCGTCGTTGTACACGGAGATGGGAAGGTTTTGACTTATCATGTGAAGTGGAACTGTGTTAATAATGAAAAAGGTCAGGTGGTACATGTGGTATCAAGTTCTGGGTGTGAGTGGGTATACGTGGAGTGCATGTCATCTGTATGCGTGAGTATAATATATATTGTGCCTGTGTGTGGAATACTATAGTAATTTGTGAGAAATGTACATTGTTTGGTGTACGACATTACTGTACCAATGGATGTGGAGTGGTAATGGCTTGGAGCTCTTATTATATTGGAGTGGACAGATATGTGGTACACGGGTCAGGCTACAGTGGTGATTTACGCTTTCTGTTTTCTATATTGTACATTCATCCTGATGTATTAGGGTCACACGTAGTTTGTTGGATAATGATTCTGGTTAAATGTAATAGGTGCATATAATTGTATGCACATAGTGGTTGGCGGGGATAGGGACTTTATTGTTCTTTAATTGTTTTACTGGAGATTGATTATCTGTATGTTTTGTATTGATTTTTTTGTAATTATTTGCATTAGTGATTGCGGTCACAGTTATTTATGGATATGTTTTTGTAATTCTGTTTAAAACCAATAAAATGTAAAAAAAAAAAAACAACTCCTAGTTTTTTTTTGTGCATCCATGGATGGATGTGGTGTGCGAATTAAACTAGCAGCTTCCTCGATAAATTATAAATCTAATTCTCTTTGAAAACTAACCAAGCTCGCTAATTTTATTATTACAGTCATAGTGAAGCCAACCCCTCCTCCACCCCCCGCCACCACCACCACCGCCATTACCATCCCCGCCGTTACCATCCCCGCCACCACAACCACTACAACAATTACCATCATTACCACTACCACCATTATTACACCGCCACCACCATGACCGCCAGTACAATTACCACCATCACCATGACCGCCAGTACAGTTACCACCACTACCATGACTGCCGGTACAGTTACCACCACCACCATGACCGCCAGTACAGTTACCACTACCACCATGACCGCCAGTACAGTTACCACCATCATCATGACCGCCGGTACAGTTACCACCACCACCATGACCGCCAGTACAGTTACCACCACCACCATGACCGCCAGTACAATTACCACCATCACCATGACAGCCAGTACAGTTACCACCATCACCATGACCGCCAGTACAGTTACCACCACCACCATGACCGCCAGTACAATTACCACCATCACCATGACCGCCAGTACAGTTACCACCATCACCATGACCGCCAGTACAGTTACCACTACCACCATGACCGCCAGTACAGTTACCACTACCACCATGACCGCCAGTACAGTTACCACCATCACCATGACCGCCAGTACAGTTACCACCACCACCATGACCGCCAGTACAGTTACCACTACCACCATGACCGCCAGTACAGTTACCACCACCACCATGACCGTCAGTACAGTTATCACCACCACCATGACCGCCAGTACAGTTATCACCACCACCATGACCGCCGGTATAGTTATCACCACCACCATGACCGACAGTACAGTTACCACCACCACCATGACCGTCAGTACAGTTATCACCACCACCATGACCGCCGGTATAGTTATCACCACCACCATGACCGCCAGTACAGTTACCACCACCACCATGACCGCCAGTACAGTTATCACCACCACCATGACCGCGAGTACAGTTATCACCACCCACCATGACCGCCGGTACAGTTACCACCACCACCATGACCGCCGGTACAGTTACCACCACCACCATGACCGCCAGTACAGTTATCACCACCCACCATGACCGCCAGTACAGTTATCACCACCCACCATGACCGCCGGTACAGTTACCACCACCACCATGACCGCCGGTACAGTTACCACCACCTCCATGACCGCCAGTACAGTTATCACCACCCACCATGACCGCCGGTACAGTTACCACCACCACCATGGCCGCCATTACCACCACCTCCATGACCGCCAATACAGTTATCACCACCCACCATGACCGCCGGTACAGTTACCACCACCACCATGACCGCCGGTACATTACCACCACCACCATGACCGCCAGTACAGTTATCACCACCCACCATGACCGCCAGTACAGTTATCACCACCCACCATGACCGCCAGTACAGTTATCACCACCACCATGACCGCCGGTACAGTTACCACCACCACCATGACCGCCTGTACAGTTACCACCACCACCACCATGACCGCCAGTACAGTTATCACCACCCACCATGACCGCCAGTACAGTTATCACCACCCACCATGACCGCCAGTACAGTTATCACCACCACCATGACCGTCGGTACAGTCACCACCACCACCATGACCACCTGTACAGTTACCACCACCACCACCATGACCGCCAGTACAGTTATCACCACCACCATGACCGCCGGTACAGTTACCACCACCACCATGACCGCCAGTACAGTTACCACCACAACTACCATGACCTATCTGAGAATATTATCCGAAATTTTAATGAAGTTAAGAATGGTTTGAAGTAATTTCCCTTCATCAGACTTTACTAAAAGTGTTAACGAAGTGAGGAAGATTTTAACTGAGGTGTCGTATGAAGTGACTCTGACCTCTGGAGCTTGGCCCCGACCTTGAGAGGTAACTTCTGTCTGTCATATCAGAAACTGACCTCGACCTCTTACCAAATACCTGGTGTAGAGAGACAAGACAGAGTCAACAAGACACTATTAGTGCCAGTGTTCCACAGGTAAGTGTACTTAGGCCAGTGTTATGGGATGTCAACTTCGGTGACCTTCAACTCATCCCAGAATCCCATGCATATGCAGACGAGTGTTCTCTGATATTTACTCATCCAAGAGAGGAAATGCCAGCTGGTCTAAGTTACATCAATCACCAGCTTGCAGCTATATCAGCCTGAGGAAAACGATGGTGGGTCACATTTGCTCCTGAGAAAACACCAATAATTGTCTCTAGGCACCATGATGGTAATGCTGGAGCAGTGGTAACAATGAAGGGGGGAGTGTTGGTATTGTGGGATGGCGTTGATATCCTCGGGGTGAAATTTGACTCCTAACTGACTATAAAGAACCACGTTGTAAATCTTGCAAACAAAGCGACCAGGAAGCATCTACGTGACAGCAGAAGTTGCAAGATTCTGTACTAGGCACAAGTACGCTCACACCTTGAGTATGCTACACTTTCTTGGATTGGCTGCCCCCTGTCTCATCTGCAACTTCTTGACAGAATAGATATCAAAGCAAGACAGATCTGTCATTTCAGAAGAGCCTTCAATACCAGCGGGATGTGAGTGGCATGACTGTTATGTACATGGCCAATCTTGCCAAGATACCACACTTGGCTCCACACTGCAGGCAGCAGGAAGTGAAATTCTACACAACAAGTCGGACAGAAAACAGCAACTACACTCTGGCTGTACTTTTCTCAAGAACCTCATGTCATCTGAGATCATTTGTTCCTAGGATCACTCGAGTCCGGAACATGTTCATACAGCATTATGCCATCAACGAAATTAAATTAGTTGACCAAAGGAAATCGATAGCCCTTAGATGGCTCCAATTTTATCCTGGTCCCTATTTGTATGTCTCTTAACAACAAAGATGCTTTAAAATGAGCTGATGTAGGGAACATCTCTTAGCTTTTAACCCAACCTTGTGTAAAAAAAAAAAAGCGGGAGCATGCGTGAGAGTGATTGTTTACCATCATCAGTGTGAGTGTTGGTTCATGTTTATACTCACAAGTTTGTGCTTCCTGGCCTAGAGTTCTATCTCCTGGTCCTGTCTCTTAATTAAGCTTCATCGAACAACAATACTGGTTTCTGGCCTCCATAAGTCTTATCATATCAACTTTTAAAATTATGTATTGAGTTAAGCACTACTTTCGCATCCGGTTTATTCCACTTCCCTACTGCCGAACACCCTTAGTGTTTTATACGTCGCGTGTGTGTGTACACGTGTACGTGTACGTGCCAGCGCCCGTGCACAATCATATAAAAACAGTTAATATATTTTACGACCACTGAATGAAAACTACATTCTTTACAGCATCGTTCACCTTCTCTTCTCTACGGAAAAAATCTATTGCATTCGAAATTTCTATACCACTATCGACAGCAAAAATTTTTTGGGGCAATTTAAAGGAAAGTAAAATATTAATTTTTCAGTCATTAATAACAAGAGGAAGTTTGTGGAGCCCAGTTGGGTAGTTAACGAACGAACTTGAAGTGATTCTGAGAGCTAATGAAGGGAGAGAGAGAGAGAGAGAGAGTTAGAGTAAGAGAGCTTTGTCCTGAGATTATTTTGTTTGCTTGCCTAATTTTGACCTTTTATTAACAGTTTTGTTTTATTTCCACACTCTACTCTTTGCATTATTTATTTAGAATGTTAGTTTGTATTCTTCTTTATCTATCACCTTTGTTTCTTCATTTATCTTATTTATTTATATATGTTTAATCCTAACACCAAGGTTATATACACATGGAGAAGTGTATGTTTCTGAGTGTATAGTATATGATGAGAGATTACTTCAAAGTTTTCTTGATTGTTGGTAAACAGGTTTAAATGATGGCCTCATTGACCCTTTGTCAAGCCGATATGCTTGAAACCCAGTTAAGCAATCTTAATTCTTACCTAATAGTTCTTGATCCCTTATCAGTAGAATTCCTTAGTTATCATTTCCTACATATTTCATTTTGTAATAATTTCTGGAATGGGTTATTTGAGAATTTATTACAAATTATTAAAAGTTATTAAGAGTTATTTGTGTGTGTGTGTGTGTGTGTGTGTGTGTGCTCGCTTATATGTGGTTGCAAGGATCATTTTTTTCAAGTATTTCATTCAGGTTCTACAATCGCATATACTCAAACATACAAAACATATTGCTGATGAAAAACATTCATAACACAAATTCAAGAAACATGTCCAGAGTAAAGCAAGTTCAATATTGCTGTTGTTTTAGCCTCATTACTTAAAGTCAGCGTGCCTTGTAGATGCTTTCATAAATGTAATTTAATATCCACGAGTTAGTATATATGTGAGAGAGATGGAGTTGATGAGAGAGAGAGAGAGAGAGAGAGAGAGAGAGAGAGAGAGAGAGAGAGAGAGAGAGAGAGAGAGGCAGAGAACATGAATAATCTAAAGTGTGATTCCCATGTCTTTTCTCTGAAGATGTGTTCTCACCAAGGCCACACTAGTACTTATCAAGTCTCAAGGAAGAGTGAGAGAGGCAGGAGGGAAGAGTAAGAGAGGCAGGAGGGAAGAGTGAGAGAGGCAGGAGGGAAGAGTGAGAGAGGCAGGAGGGAAGAGTGAGAGAGGCAGGAGGGAAGAGTGAGAGAGGCAGGAGGGAAGAGTGAGAGAGGCAGGAGGGAAGAGTGAGAGAGGCAGGAGGGAAGAGTGAGAGAGGCAGGAGGGAAGAGTGAGAGAGGCAGGAGGGAAGAGTGAGAGAGGCAGGAGGGAAGAGTGAGAGAGGCAGGAGGGAAGAGTGAGAGAGGCAGGAGGGAAGAGTGAGAGAGGCAGGAGGGAAGAGTGAGAGAGGCAGGGAAGAGGAGAGGCAGAGGGAAGAGTGGAGAGAGGAGGACGGAAGTGAGAGAGGCAGGAGGGAAGAGTGAGAGAGGCAGGAGGGAAGAGTGAGAGAGAGAAGGGAGAGAGGCAGGAGGGAAGAGTGAGAGAGTCAGGAGGGAAGAGTGAGAGAGTCAGGAGGGAAGAGTGAGAGAGGCAGGAGGGAAGAGTGAGAGAGGCAGGAGGGAAGAGTGAGAGAGGCAGGAGGGAAGAGTGAGAGACGAATAAGAAGCCAGGATAATTACAATAAATTTAATTTTCTTTTCAAAATACATGCCTGCACCGCGATAGGTAATCATCCTGGCCAACAACAAGAACTATATCAAAGTGGTGCTATGTTACGGGGAGGGTGAGGGGTAGGGCAAAGTGAACCCATGGTAGTTGCATGGAGGTGCACGAATGAGTGCTGCCAACCACAGGGAAAATGGTGCTCTTTGTAGATCACAATAAATGTGGTCTCAGTTCACAAACAAAAGCAAAGTGTTGGCTAATATCCACAGAACAGTGTTACGTTGTGTGTGTGTGTTTTTGTGTGTTGGTGTGTGTGTGTGCCACAGTGCCAGCCACTTAGGGAAACTGCACACAAATTACAGGGGACATACCAGCATTATATTTCCTACACAACTTCTCTCTTAAGGTAAAGTCCCCTAATAATGTTTCTTGAGATTACCCTCTGCCTCTTATCTCTTCTATTCTCATTCTCAACTCCTCTCTCTCTCTCATCTCTCTACTTCTCTCTCTCTCTCTCTCTCTTCTCTCATTATATATATATATATATATATATATATATATATATATATATATATATATATATATATATATATATATATATATATATATATAAAAGGAGGGGTCTGGGATAGTGACAGCTGGGAGGGACAATTCTCAGCTGTCGTATCTGAGCTCCTCTGCAAAGACAGTGATTATGTATGTGTGTGGTGAAAGTGTTGAATGATGATGAAAGTATTTTCTTTTTGGGGATTTTCTTTCTTTTGGGTCACCCTGCCTCGGTGGGAGACGGCCGACTTGTTGAAAAAAAAAAAAAATATATATTCGCATTATATACATCCAATTTGTTGGTCTTGTTTATTCCCTTCCGTGCGTGGATGAATTGGATGTAGAAGGGAGAGTGAGAGACGATTAAAAGCGACAGGTCAGTCTGAGCGTGTGCTGCTAGAGGGCAAGCCAGCAATCATATCAGAGGGTGATACAAAGTGTCGTGACAGCGACCGACCTTTGCTTGCATGCAGCAAGTGACACTGCTCACACCCGGGCAAACTTTGGCCCTCTAATTTTCAACCTGTTGATTCCAGAATCTCTGTCAAGTGGGAAGGGAGTGAGAGCCAAAGAAAGAAGGGAGTGAGATTTAAGGGAAAGAGGGAATTACAGGAAAGGGAAGGAGAGATATTAGAAAAAAGAGGAATAATTTATTGGTGCCAAAGTTATATGAATTCCACAGGATTTGATCATTAGGACTTTGCACTTCTCCACATTGAACTGCAGCTGCCACTCTTCCAACCACAAAATCATTCTGAAGTTCTCTGGCATCCTACTCTGAGGTTATTAGTCGCCCCATTTTTATGGGGTCATTACTGTAAATTACAAGAATCAAGGGGCACAAATCTTACTCTTGTGGAACGCCACTTGTAACCGGTTCCATGCTGATTTCGCCTTATTCAGACTGTGAGTTGCTGTTTAGTCAGCCATGCCTCGATCCACTAGAAAAGTGTTCCCTCATTATCATATACTTCCACTCTATTCAACAATCTTCTCATATATCCTCTAAAGAAAATCGATTATAATAAATTACCCACTTTTAAGGTCAGGTTGACTGGGCGATAAGTCGATGATAGGAACTTATCTCCTGGTTTGTAGATAGTAATGAAATTGGTCATCTTCCCCATCTTTATCACGATACACTTTTGCAGCGATATATTGAAGGGAAACGATAGCGGTTCACAAAATCCTGTTGTATTGTTCTTCCTAGCCATTGGGGACCTCAAACATATTCTTTGCTGGTCATTTATCTTTTCAATATTTTCTCAAATTTAAGAAGAAAAATATTTATCAGAGACTCGGCTTGCTTATTTAAAGTACTGATTTTGAAATTATTATTATTATTATTATTGTTGTTGCTACTGTTGTTGTTTTGTTGTTGTTATTATTATTATTATTATTATTACTTTTATTTATTATTATTATATTCAGGACATACAGAGAATCTATAATGATTAGGCTCTAATCCAACATGAGGCCTGGTCACAGACCGGGCCGCAGGTATACAGTTAACGTTTAAATTTTTTTATTTCTCTAGGTAGCATTTATCATACTCGGTGCATGAATTCTTGTAGAGATGTCTTACGAAAACCTTTTCACATATGACTTGATAATCTTAGAATTGTTAAAGACAATTTTTACATCAGTAGTAGAGAATCTTGTTTGCAGACTTAAGTTTGTTCAAGTAAGGAAGAAAGATTAACCTTCTAGTTTTAAAATTTTCTTCTCTTTTGCTTCAAAGAAGACACATCTAGTGGAAAAATAAGCGGAGTATATAAATTTCTCATTGTAATTCTAACATCGAGACACTGTTATAATTGTAATCAATCTTGTGTTATAGGAATTTTGAGTCAGACTCGCTGCACCTTAAGGAAGAAAGTAATCATACGTCTTTTTTGTCGTACTCTTCAGTGTTGGGAGTGAGTGTACTCTATCCTACATCACTGTAAGTGAAGGTATTCTATTCTGCATCACTGATCACTGTTGTAAGTGAAGGTATTCTATTCTGCATCACTGATCACTGTTATAAGTGAAGGTATTCTATTCTGCATCACTGATCAGTGCTGAGAGTTCGTGTCATTATGATAACTCATATGATGAGGTTTTCACACGATCATGTAAAGTGAAGGTTTTTCTTCTATCCAAGTTTTCTCACACTGATCAATGCATTGCAGAGTGAGGGGTCCATTCATTATCCCCTACTACAATGACAAGTGTTGAGAGTGAGGGTCCTCTATTCTGCATCACTGATCAGTGTAAACAGTGAAGGCTTTCTCTCTACATTTTCCTATGTTAAACCATCACTATGACTGTCTTGGTAGCGTTGCCAGTAAGTAAATATTGACTTTAACTTATATCTACCAGCGGCTATTTAACGACAGAATCGCTTATAACCAACTGTTTGCCTTTAATCCTTCGTATCTTCATGCAGTTTAAGGTTCCTGTAAACAGTAAGGAAAACCTCGAATTTAATAAAAAAAAGTTATCAACATTGTTATATAATTCTTCATGCACAGAAAGCCATAAATCACAGATCCTGACATGGAAGTGTTCATGTCTCATAAACTATATTTCGGGAAGTGTCAAAAGTGAGCAAGAAGGGTCCTAGGTGCAAGAGAGGTGTAGTGATGTGTTCTCGAGATAAGTCAGCATCTAGTCGCCGAGACCACACTAGACCATATTGTGAAAATTCACACTCGACTTGATAGCCAAAAACCACTTCATTAAGACGGCACCAGTCCAAGAAATTAAGACCACATTATGCTCGAATATGAAGGACACACCAAGACCTCTCCAGACCAGGTCGTGAAAATCGCAGCGGACTTAGTCATGAACGACACGATTTCGTGAGTCATGTTGACGGCTTTGAAGGGGACTTGAGCTAGAGTTCGTCACGGCCATGCTAGCTGGAGATTCGTCTGTAAAAACTTGCATTTGTGGACACAGTGGTGCCTATGCTAACCTTCCTATGGTGTAGAAATATACCTAGTTGGATGAATCCTATTAAAGCTAGCTGGCCCAGTGGGTTACGCGACGGTCTGGAGTTCTGAGACTCTCTGACCGCGGGTTCGAACCCCACCCGTGGTATGTGGTTTGTTTGCAATCGTGTCATTACGATTTCGTGAGTCATAAGCCTGTATTTGTTTTACATGATGGTAGGATTGCTGGTGTCTTTTTTCTGTCTCATAAACATGCAAGATTTCAGGTACGTCTTGATACTTCTACTTACACTTAGATCACACTACACATTCATGTACAAGCATATATATACTCACCCCTCTGGGTTTTCTTCTAATTTTTTACTAGTTCTTGTTCTTATTTCCTCTTATCTCCATGGGGAAGTGGAATAGAATTCTTCCTCCGTAAGCCATGCGTGTCGTAAGAGGCGACTAAAATGCTGGGAGCAAGGGACTAGTAACCCCTTCTCCTGTATATATTACTAAATGTAAAAGGAGAAACTTTCGTTTTTCCTTTTGGGCCACCCTGCCTCGGTGGGAAACGGCCGACGTGTTGAAAGAAGATATATATATATATATATTCATTCAGATATTTGGGAGTGGACGTGTCCACTCATAATAAAGGACTGTAAACGAATAAACAGAAAGATAGAGGAGAGACTCGGACCGTGGCTCTGGTTGTGGCTCAGTGGTAGTTTTGAGCCTGCCACCAACAGGGCTACAGTTCAAGCCTCATCATAATAAAACTGTAAACAAATATTTTAAATACATAATGTATATGTTTTAAATAAATGTTAAAAGCTCTGAATAGACAATAGATTGTAGTGCTCTTCAGATCTTATAAAAGAACATGCAAGGCACTCATAAACGTCGATAAGACAGACAAAGGCAAGTTGTTGTCAAGGAGTGGGACGAGGACGAGGGGACCACGTCGAGGGGTCGACGACGAGGGGTACTAGACGATGGGATCACGGCGAGGGGTCCTAGACGAGGGGACCACGACGGGAGGTCCTAAACGAAGGGACCTCGATGAGAACACAAGGGATGGAGTCCAGTAAGAAGAAACACAAATGGAGCTCTAGAACGAGGGAAAACAAGGAGTGGAGTCTAGTATAAGCGGAGATAAATGGGTCTAGTACGAGGGTACACAAAGAATGGGCTCAGTACGAGGGGACACAAAGAGGACCCAGAACGAGGGGACACAAGGGGTGGTCCCAGTATGAGGAAACAAAAGAGTGTTCAGTAGGAAACGACACGTGAAAACTCATTGCTCAAATTAGCCATAGATTTAATGTCTTTCAGTAGTGTAATGAAAGAGTTGGTGAGCCACACTGTCACGAGCATGCGGAGGCAATATTAACCAAACATATGGAGACGTCTGCAACATTTAAGAAGCTGCAAGTAAAGGATTGATTCTAAATATAAGAAAAACCTTAAACAAATAATATTCAACAGTAGGAGTTGCAAGTCATTAATAGGAAACAAAACTTACCATAGAGAAACTTACCAAAGAGTTAAATGTAAAGAAATGCATTCACCATTATAAGAGTAAACATACCTGGAGGGGGTTTCAGGGGTCAATACCCCCGCGGCCCGCTCTGTGACCAGGCCTTGTGGGGAATCAGGACCTAATCAGCCAGGCTGTTACTGCTGGCCGCACGTAAACCAACGTACGAACCACAGCCCAGTTGGCCAGGTACTGGCTTTGGGTGCCTGTCCAGCTTCTTGAAGATAGCCAGGGGTACATTGGTAACCCGCCTTATGTATGCTGCGAGGCAGTTGAACAGCCTTGGGCGCCCCTGCTTTTCATTGGGGTTATGTGAAGATTTGGGACTAGTGCCTTCAGGATTTTCCAAGTGTATATTATCATGTATCTTTTTCGTTTGCGTTCCAGAGAGTACATATCAAGGACCCCAATGGAAATAAGTCACTCTGTCTGACTTTTTGGGTTATCCTAGGTTCTCTATACATATGCTGCTATGTATGATAATCTATTTAAATGTATTTGTGTATACCTGAATAAACTTACTTACTTATTCCCAGTAAATTAGGTGCTCTATCATACCTACACGTGCCTTGAAAGTTCTCTGTATATTCTCAAGGTCCGCAATTTCGCCTGCCTTGAAAGGGGTCGTTAGTGTATAGCAATATTCTAGCCTAGAGAGAACAAGCGATTTGAGGAGAATCATCATGGGCTGGGCATCTCTAATTTTGAAGGTTTTCATTATCCATCCTATCATTTTTCCTAGCAGTGGTAGATACATTATTGTCATCTTTGAAAGTAAGATTCTCTGACATTATCACTCCCAGATCCTTCACATTAGTTTTCGCTCCATTGTGTGGTTGGGATTTGTTTTATACTCCGATACAGTTTTAATTTCCTCGAGTTTTCCATAGCATAGTAATTGAAATTTGTCTTTATTGAACTTCATATTGTTTTGTGCGGTCCATTTAAAGATTCGATTGATGTCCGTTTGGAGATTTGCAATGTCTTCGATGGATGACACTGTCATGCAAATTCCGGTGTCATTCGCAAAGAAGGCTTGCATCTATGTCTATGTAAGATATGAGAATGAGGAACAGGATGGGAGCAAGTACTGTACCTTGTGGAACAGTGCTTTTCACTGTAGCCTCTTCTGACTTTACTCTGTTTACTATTACTCTTTGTATTCTATTTGTTAGGAAGTTATACATCCATATCCCCACGTTTCCTGTTATCTCTTTATCATGCATTTTGTGTACTATTACACCATGATCACACTTGTCGAAGGTTTTCGCAAAGGTCTGCATTTTGTTTTCCCTCCAGTGCATCCAAGACCGTGTCATAGTGGTCCAATAGTTGGAATAGGCAGGAACGACCTGCTCTAAATCCATGCTGCCCTACGTTGTGCAACTAATGGGTATTTATGTGGGTGGCGATCTTGCTTCTTAGAACCCTTTCAAAGATTTTATGATGTGGGACGTTAGTGCTATCGGTCTGTAATTCCTTTCAATTTCTTTACCGACACCTTTGTGGAGTGTCTTGTTTTTAGTGACTGTGGGATGACCCCTGTGTCCATGCTCTCTCTCCATAGAATACTTAAGCACGTGAAGTTTTTTTTTTTTTTTGCAGTTCTTGACGAACACTGAGTTCCACGAGTCGGGGCCTATGGCAGAGTACGTAGTCACGTCATTTATTGCTTTTTCAAAGTCTTGTGATGTTAGGATAATATCACAGATTTTTTAATTAACCAAGTTTTGAGTCTCGGACCTAAAAAAATAATTTATTCTGTCAACCTTTAGTCTGATTAACGGCTCACTAAACGCTGAGTCATACTGGGACTTCAATATCTCACTCATTTCTTTGCTGTCATCTGTGGAAGTCCCATCTCGTTTAGGAAGTGGATCTAGTATGAATGTTGTTTTAGCCCTAGATTTGCCATAAGAAAAGTTTTTTTTTTATTTAAGGCTTTAAGTTTTCGAGTTTCTTGTCTCCTGTATGATTCCTTAAGCTTAAGTTTGATATTTGTTATTTCTCTGACAAGGGCCTCCTCTCGTATTTCAGATATACTGGCCCCTTTCAGCAGATGTGATTCCTTTTCTTCGCCAGTTTACATATTCTCTTCTTTTTCCTTAAAAAAATGTGCCTTGTGCATAACTTAAGTGCCACAAAGTTAATTCTTTCTAGGCAAAAGTTCGGATCCATGTTGTTTAGGATATCTTCCCAGCTTGTTTCATTTAGGATATGGTTTATTTGATCTCACTCTTTGTTTTTTGTTAGTGAAGTTGAGTTTGTTGAAGGTACCCTCATAACTGGTCAGGAGCCCTGTGTATACATGTCTGTACTTCTATTATGTTATTATCTGAGTGTTTTGTCTTTGATACTGTTATATTTCGTACCAGTTCATCATTATTAGTAAAGATGAAGTCGAGTGTATTTTCCAGTCTTGTTAGCTCCAGTATTTACTGCCTTAAGGTGAATTTGTTGCAGAGATTTAATAGCTCATGTGTGTGTGAATTTTCATCTGAGCTCCCTCCAGGGGTTATCTCTGCTAAAACATTATTTGCTACATTCCTCCATTTTAGTTGTCATAAGCTGAAATCATCCAGCAGCAAGATCTATGGGACAGTTGGGAGATTTTCCAGACAGTGGTCAATTTTCAAAAGCTGTTCCTGGAATTGTTGAAAAGTTGCATCAGGAGGCTTGTATACAACCACAATGACAAGGTTTTGGTTTTCATTCTTTACTGCCAAAACTTCAACTACATCATTTGTGGTGTTTAGTAATTCCGAACAAATGAGCGACTCTGTGACATACAGCCTAACCCCTCATCCCCCCATCATTATTACCTGTTTTTTCTGTCGCATTTTCTTTCATGGACCGAAGAATAACACATTTCCGGGTGAAATAGTTTACAAGAAGAGTTGCATACTCCTTTGGTTATGTGGTCGCGACATTTTTTGGATGGTCATAAATGCGCGTCCCACCTGTTTCCCAGATATTCCATGCCTCCACATACCAAAGGTATAGAATTTACAGATTTGATTTCTGTTTACCAGGATTTCTTGTGACTGAGTTCCCTACTTCAGTTTTTCCTGGCCCCACCACTGTCTTCAGTACTTGTACTAGCACCACTACCACCACCAGTTATTTCTTGTGTGAGATAAAAATATGATATATTAAAATGTATTTAAAGAGGAACTTGAAGCATCATCTTCCCAGTGGGATGGACCTCATCTAAATGAACAAAATCAGAAGAAAATTACCATTAGATACTCGTTAAAATAAAGAAGTAGGACAAAGTGATAAATGAACTTGGGTTGTGAAGGAAAATACAGAACTACGGGAGTCTAATTCCTAGCATTTCTATGAACACATCACAGGAAGGTGAACTTGCGGACAGATAGAAAATACCTGGAGTATACCTGGAGTCAAATATTGTGTTGGTACTATTTACAATGAGCTAGTCTCTATAACTTGAGTGGCTGAAATTATAGAAAAAAATAATCAAGGGATTATATAACATGAAGAGTAAATGTTATAAAACAGTTCAGTTTCATGTCAGTAAAATCCTGTATAATAAGTTTATTAACTACTAATATGATAGAATCAGAAATTGTGCTTGAAATAAAAGATAGTCAGATTGTCTCTACTGTACTTAGTTTTAAAAGAAAAAAGTCTTGATATAAGTGGAAACTACAAAAAGAGACATAAAATATTATAATAAATGAGATGTTGCTTGTGTTTTAAATGAAAATGTAAACATTAATAAGACTAAAATTGTCATCAAGACTATTGTGGATCTAAGAAACAACAGTCACTGCTTCGATATTGTTTAATTTATTTAAAACATTTTTCAGGAAAACTAAGCGCCTATATTAATTTGTTTAAGGATAATACAACAAAAACTATTCAAAATATAAAATATAAATTGTTAAATGTCTGCGCGAAGCATTTGATAAATTGGGCACGTCTAGTGGTAAATGTATCGTGGAAGTCATCGTCGATAAGTGCCAGGAAATACAAGTGGGAGAAGGTAAAAAGTGGACGCAAGAAGGAAAGAGATGACGTGAACTGTTATTTTAGTTTAATGCTAATTTACGGGTTATATATATATATATATATACCAGTGAATCGTTGCAATCGGTATAATTAACGATTGCAACGATTCACTGGTATGTCGGGTCTCGATCTTGTGCCGTGTCAAACCTAAGATCTCCAAAGTCTCCAGAATTACTCTAACCTGCTGGTGGAGAGAATCTCTCATATAACTACAAATAACTAAATACACAAAGAATAAGAAAAAAAAAATAAAGTAGCTGGGACATTTTGCATTTAACCCTCAAATTGTGAATGAAACTAGGCGATGTTTCGGTCCGTCCACGATCATTATCAGGTCGAGAGTTGATAATTATCCAGGACGGATTAAACCTTCGTCTGGTTTTATTTCCATCTTGAGATGAGGTCAGATATGTAATAACAAATGTGTAACATCAACAAAGTGGGCAGAAAGAAATATCATGAGGTCTCTCCCAGGTAGTTTAACTCCGATCATTGTTTACTTTAGTGCAAACATCCCGGACCACTGGAAGAAGGACGAAACGTATGTGTTGCCATGAATGAGCAACAAAAAACATTCAACAGACGCACACTCCGCTAAAAGCTTAAGAAACACGAGGCGGTAAAAGTATATATACTTAGCACGGTAGAACTTCCCCATGAACAATGGTGAAGTGATCAATACTTGTATCCCATGGAGTCAGGAGGAAGACGGAGAAAGAGGAAGAAAAGCAAGAAAAAGAGGAGGGGATAAGGAAGAGGAGGAGGAGGAAGAGCAAGAGGAGAAGCAGAAGGATGCGAAGTAAGAAGAAAGATAAAAAAGGGGAACAAGATGCAGAGGAGGAGGAGGGCGAGGAACAGCAAGAAGAGGATAATTTATAAAGAAACGTTATAAAATAAGAGTATTTTTATTATTATTATTATTTTGTCGACCTGAGTGATGCTTGAACACTGTTGCACTGGACCACAAGTGATGCTGGAACACTGTTACACTGGACCACAAGTGATGCTGGAACACTGTTACACTGGACCACAAGTGATGCTGGAACACTGTTACACTGGACCACAAGTGATGCTGGAACACTGTTACACTGGACCACAAGTGATGCTGGAACACTGTTACACTGGACCACAAGTGATGCTGGAACACTGTTACACTGGACCACAAGTGATGCTGGAACACTGTTACACTGGACCACAAGTGATGCTGGAACACTGTTACACTGGACCACAAGTGATGCTGGAACACTGTTGCACTGGACCACAAGTGATGCTGGAACACTGTTACACTGGACCACAAGTGATACTGGAACACTGTTACACTGGACCACAAGTGATGCTGGAACACTGTTACACTGGACCACAAGTGATGCTGGAACACTGTTACACTGGACCACAAGTGATGCTGGAACACTGTTACACTGGACCACAAGTGATGCTGGAACACTGTTACACTGGACCACAAGTGATGCTGGAACACTGTTACACTGGACCACAAGTGATGCTGGAACACTGTTACACTGGAGCACAAGTGATGCTGGGACACTGTTACACTGGACCACAAGTGATGCTGGAACACTATTACACTGGACCACAAGTGATGCTGGGACACTGTTAGACTGGACCACAAGTGATGCTGGAACACTGTTACACTGGACCACAAGTGATGCTGGAACACTGTTACACTGGACCACAAGTGATGCTGGAACACTGTTACACTGGACCACAAGTGATGCTGGAACACTGTTACACTGGACCACAAGTGATGCTGTAACACTGTTACACTGGACCACAAGTGATGCTGGAACACTGTTACACTGGACCACAAGTGATGCTGGAACACTGTTACACTGGACCACAAGTGATGCTGTAACACTGCTACACTGGACCACAAGTGATGCTGGAACACTGTTAGACTGGACCACAAGTGATGCTGGAACACTGTTACACTGGACCACAAGTGATGCTGTAACACTGCTACACTGAACCACAAGTGATGCTGGAACACTGTTACACTGGACCACAAGTGATGCTGGAACACTGTTACACTGAACCACAAGTGATGCTGGGACACTGTTACACTGGACCACAAGTGGTGCTGGAACACTGTTACACTGGACCACAAGTGATGCTGGAACACTGTTACACTGGACCACAAGTGATGCTGGAACACTGTTACACTGGACCACAAGTGATGCTGGAACACTGTTACACTGGACCACAAGTGATGCTGGGACACTGTTACACTGGACCACAAGTGATGCTGGAACACTTACACTGGACCACAAGTGATGCTGGGACACTGTTAGACTGGACCACAAGTGATGCTGGAACACTGTTACACTGGACCACAAGTGATGCTGGAACACTGTTACACTGGACCACAAGTGATGCTGGAACACTGTTACACTGGACCACAAGTGATGCTGGAACACTGTTACACTGGACCACAAGTGATGCTGTAACACTGTTACACTGGACCACAAGTGATGCTGGAACACTGTTACACTGGACCACAAGTGGTGCTGGAACACTGTTACACTGGACCACAAGTGATGCTGGAACACTGTTACACTGGACCACAAGTGATGCTGGAACACTGCTACTCTGGCCAGACTGGCTAACTCCACCTCCCTTCACTGTAATATTCAACGATTCCATCTGTTATGATTCTGTCTTCTGTGACAGCAAGATAACGAGGAGGAGGAGGTGGAGGAAGAGGAGCGAGGGAGAAGAAAGAGGAAGAGAAAGAATTGATAAACAAGGAAAAATACTTTAGGGATCAGGAAAATAAGAAGATTAGGAGAAGCCAGAAGAGAGGAAAGTGGGAGAAGATAAAAAGGTGAAATGCAAGGTAAGATACTTAAAGGGTTAGATAAAAAATGGAAAAGGAGGAGGTGGGATGCAGTGAAAATAAAAATGCGAGAGTTGGAATCCTGGTGAGAAACAGAAGAGTCTGGGAGAAAGAGGGAAAGGAGTGGATGGATGGAGGGGGAGGAGTGGATGGATGGAAGGGAGGAGTGGATGGATGGAGGGAGAGGAGTGGATGGATGGAGGGAGAAAGAAGGAAGGAAAGGAGAGAGAAATGGAGGAACTCAAGGAGAGTGACAATGCAGAAAAGAGTTTTTATATTTTGTTTGAGCAAAATAGGAAGCATCAGCAATGTGTAACTTGTGTGTTTTATGCACAACGGTTACATAATGGGAACAAAATCTTGCCAGAAGAACTGGACAGAGAAGGGGGAGAAAACGAGATAATGGAAGAGAGAGTGAGGAGGGGAGAGAGGAAGAAAGGAAAGAAGGGACACAAGGAGGAAGGGGATGAGGAAGAGATAATGAGAAAGAATGAGTGACGGAGGAGAGAGGGAAGGAACGAAGAAGAGAAGGGAGATAGGGAGGGAGAGAGAGATAGGGGGGTCGGGGGAGTTCCAGGAACACGAGGGCTTTGAAAGAGCATACGCTACGAGAGTTAGGAAGCGAACAATGGGGAAAGAGAAAGGAAAGGAAGGTGAGAGGATGAGGGATGGGGAGAAATGGAAGACGAAAGAGAGGAAGCAGAAATAGATGGAGCAGGGATAGATGGAGGGAATAACATTATCGTTCTAGAGGAGACAACACTGAAGATTATTAGTAAGAGTGAGATGAAAGTGTATGTGTAGCGCATATTTCAAGTGTGTTGGTAAAATAACACTGTGTGTGTGTGTCCAGGAGAGCCTCCTAATGTATCCTGAGTGTTAAATGTCGGGGAACAGTGACATATCTCCATACGTTCTCGTATTTAAGGCGTTTTTCACCTCAAAAAAATACTACTGCTGTTGTTCGTTTTCTTTTCCTGGGTTTAATTAGGTGGAGTTATGAAAAGGTTTTATTGTCAACTTGAAATGGAAAGCTCGAGGAAAGGAAAGACAAACATTCAGGAATTCCTCCTTTGTATATTTGTACATATATGAGTATTTGTTTGTCCGTGTGTGGAGGGGCGGGGTTAGAGGAGGCTCTAGAATTGTAGTATGAGGATATATGTGTTATTGGTTTGCGTGGGTGGGGAACAACGTGTGTGTCATCTCCTGTATTGATTTGTCTCTTTAATTTTACATGATGAGCCCTGCATGCTCTTCTTTCGTTTGTAGCTTAGTCTCTTGTGTTAAATGTGTTTTGCCAGTCCACGAGGATGCAGTCAACTTGTTTTTATTTGATTTATATCTACTTTTCATAAGTTCATTAAAGCGCAAAACATTTGCATTTCTAGCTATCCTGATGGTGCCGTCCCCAACGACTTGCAGATTGTCGCTAAAGATTCTCGCGGTGACTGTTTTCTCTCTCAGAACCTTTGACACATAAGTAACACTGCGTTTGCAGTGTCCAATTCTCTTGGCAGCATATACACCTCATCGCCTGATGTGCTGAAGCTGTTCAGTTGGATAGGATATATCCTTCTGCTCTACTGCATTGTCTCTGTCTGAATATCTCCTTGAATTATACATTCAGCTCCTCACATTTATCTCTGTCGTTTCTCTTTATTTTTTCTCCATCCTTCTTAAGTAATCTCACTTGGCACTTTACTGTTATCTTCCTTTTAATGTGACTAAGTAACAATTTTGGTTCTGACTGGTTTTGCTACTGTTGTCTTCTGTCATTCACTTGATCTTTTCCACTCTGTTTTGTTTTGTATCCCTATCAACCCCTCCACACTAAACTAGTTCCTTATTAATAGTTCCATTCAACCAGCAACAACACTGAAAATATTTAGGTGGTGTAAATGTTTAGGTATTTGCATGATATGAATACTGAAAATATTCAGTTGTTAGCGTGCAGTTAATACTGTAAATGTTTAGGTATTTGCATAGTATCAATGCTGAAAGTGTTTAGGAGTTAACGTCGTATTAATACTGAAAATGCTTAGGCATTAGTAGAGAAAATGTTGACAGATAGTAACCATAACAAACAAAAGCAGCAAACCTTTGCAGCATATCTGCAACTGATTTATGATACTAAATATTCCGTGAAAACTTTTCCACGAATCAGTTAAGTTAGATTTACACACGCCCACTTACATCCCTCATTCCCATCTCCCATCCCCCACACACACACATGACGGAT
Organism: Cherax destructor; assembly: GCA_009830355.1. NCBI lineage: Eukaryota > Metazoa > Arthropoda > Malacostraca > Decapoda > Parastacidae > Cherax > Cherax destructor. The sequence continues at coordinate 20,715 of WNWK01009017.1, forward strand.
GGGATAGAGTCAGAGGTATCCCTGTTCGCATATGATGTAAAACTAATGAAGAGAATACAAGGAGACAGGGACCAGGAAACACTATAAATGGATTTGGACAGGCTGCACGACTGGTCTGTCAAGTGGCTACTGGAGTTTAACCCCAGCATGTACAAAGTTATGAAATTTGGGGAAGGGCAAAGAAGATCAAAGACGGAGTTTAGGCTTGGGGGGGATGGGCAAAGGCTGTAACTCTCTTTCATGGAAAAGGACCTTGGGGTGAGTATTGTACCGAACATATCGCCTGAGTCGCACTTCAGCCAATTAACTACTGCAACATATGCTTGTCTGGCTTTCAGAAGTCTAAGTAAGGAGCCATTCACGACACTACAGTGTACGTGAGGTCCATATTGGAGCAGATGGAAATCCATACCTGGTCAAGCATGTCAAGAAATAGGAGAAAGTACAGAGGTTTGCAGCGAAACTAGTCCCGGAGCTAAGGGGTATGTCCTATGAGGAGAGCTTAAGGGAACTCAGCCTGATGTTGATGTTACTGGAAGACAGAAGCACTAGGGGTGATATGATGAAAATGTACAAAGTACTGAGAAAAACTGATAGGGGTGAATTGGAACAGATTATTTGAGAGATGAGAAACAGGAACACGAGGGATGTTAGAAAGTACTTTCTGCAGCCTTAGAATAGTCAGGAAGTGGAACTAACTGGAGAATGAAGTGGTTGAGGCAGGATCCATACATAGTTTTAAGAAGAGACACGATAAGGATTTCGAAGCCGGGAGAGAGTGAACTTAGTAGCAACCAGCGAAGAGGAAGGGGTATAAGCTGAGACTTGACCCCTCCAACTACATACAGGTGCTGTATGACCCTAGTACGTTTAGCGCTTCCTTTTGATTATAATAATTGTAACTACATATAGGTAAGTACACACACACAGAGTAATCTTTCTCTACGGAGCTATATACGAAGCACATAAGCATAAGCGTATGCAAGGCTGCCGATGTGAGGACTTTCTTCAGGAGGCTAAACAAAGAGCCATTCACGTGGGTGCGAAGACCACACCGAATCAAGCACAATCTTAAACACCGAGAAATTGTAGATGTTTGCAACCAGAATAATCCCGGAGCTAAGTGCCAAGAACTACGGAAAAAGACTAAACAGATGAGCTTCACGTCAGTGAATTAGAGAAGAAAAAGTGAACACTCAGAGGAATCATAAGGATCACCTGTTTATGTTATTCTTAGATTTTGTGGGAAGAATGAGTTTAGTGTGCAGCGCCACTCATCATGTGAGTGAACATACCGCCAGAATGGCAGCACATTGCAACCCAAATAGTTGACACGCCATTTGCGATATCAGTCCAATCCTTGGCTGTTTCAGTATTCATATATCATTAACTTTAAAATTACAGTATCCTTATCCAGGGGTATCGCTATATTTGCGATTGTAGTATCTTTACGAACAGACATCACTACCTTAACAGAATTGAAAAATACACATTTTTTACACTACAGTTCTACATGGATTTCCCGAAGAGATCCTATAGTTATCCTTCGCCTCTCCCCCTCCTCTTTTTCCTTTCTTCTTTACTTCTTTTTCTTCTCTCTTCCTCATAAAATATAGCTTAAAAGCTCACAAAAACATCTTTTTGGGTCCGAGAAACACTGAATAGCAAGATTTAAAAAATGAGATTTAATTTCACATCAGGATATACGGCGCAAGATGGTAAGTCAGAAGAGATGGTAGCAGAGAAGTCTGGAGAGAAATTTAGAGGGAAGACAAGAGGGAAACCTGAAGAAAATACTGGAAGGAAACTGGAGGGATGGGAGGAAGGAAGGTAGGAGGGAAAATTGGAGGGAAGGGAGGAAGACAGAAGGGAAAGCTAGAGAGAATGGAGAAAGAAAGGTAGGAAGGAAAGCTTTAGTGAAGGCTAAATGGAAGGGAGGTAGGAAATCAGTATGAAAGTCAGGAAGGAAAGCAGGGGGCAAGGTAACAGTATCCGAATGGAAAAATAAACACATAAGCAGTATAATGTGATCCTTTATTGACAACGTTTCGCCCATGCAGTGGGCTTTATCGAGTCACAGACAGATCCATCGTAACAGTATCCAGGAGAATAACATGCACTGCCGGGCTCACATACATGTCTTACAAGTGTTGAGTGTTCAGAGTTTATTTGGTCTACGATAAGGTAATTATAAACATTTACCAAACTTCATTAGAATTTGTGTTTTATTTTGTTTTCTAATTCCGTCCCTCAAAGCCTTGCTTAAAACTTAATCTGGACACGTCTTTTGTGATATATTGAAGTGCTTACAATAGCAAGGAAAATGCCGGTTAGTTTAGGGTAATGAATGAGGGCTGGTAGGGAATATAGTGTGTGTGCTAAATTGTGGTGTAATGGGATTGGTAGGTGTTGGATGGTGGGAGGCAAGTTGAGGAACCCTTAGCAATCTAGAAACAGTGTGATTCTCCCTTGATATCTTCCCAAACCTACTTTCAAAGCTCACCTCCTTGCGCTTCTGGAAATATGGGCATGTATAGCTCTGGCTCAGCTACCTTCTACTTATTCTTATGAGCATCAGTTGATTTACCCATCATCTCATTAACCTATGTATCGCCAATGGAAGAAATATACACTCTTAAGATACTATTGCAGTTATCTATTTTGTATGTGATTCATGCCTCACGGCTTCGAAGTTCTGAATTCTGCGATGCTGACTGCCTAGGAGCACTCAACCGCACCTTAAGACGGGGGTACGAAACAGGAATGGTAGTAACTATCACATGTCCTGCAAGTACGCTACTGACACACATAAGACACCTTCACCTGATTTCTAAATGCTGGCAAGATAATATAAGATGGGAAGGGATATTTCAACATCTTGATGGAGTATGTTCCAGCCGAGAAAACAGCATATGCGCCAGTTAGCCAATTACCCCGTTGCATCACATGGAGAGTACCATGGCGAATATGTTTCATAAGTTTTTAAAGGCATATTGCGTACTTTGACCCATGGGTGGAGTTTAGAAGCATATACCAGTGACATCCTTGCTGATAGCAATCACGATGTATTGAAACTTCTCGACCATTGAGTCGAACGCCTCAGCGAACAAATTCACAAACAAACATTTCGCTGCATCCATGGTTACACTAGAGATCCACGTCAGCTATCCCATATGTTCCTCGGATTATTACTGGCACCAACACATTTGATATACCAAGCGTTGAAATTCGTTCATTAACTTAATAAAGATAATATTAATTTGTTTGCTCAGACCCCAGTCTATTGTGCTCACACCGAAGGTCAACCTACGCATGAATAAGTATAGTCTGGGAAACCAACAAAATGTGAAGCGCACATTTACAAAGGCCACTGTCCAAGCTATTTTGATGACCTAAACTCTCAGAGAAAAGAAAAAACAAAGACTTCTGGGAAAAAATATTAAGATTTCTCTCTCTCTGGCTGCTTGCATATTTTTTACCACTATTCATTCCTCATCTACTGTTTCTCTCTAGGGAGGTTCATTTATGCTAGCGAGGGGCTCTTGATCCAAGGAATCGAACTTTGCTTCCCCTTGCATCGAACCTGATTGCCTCCCATTCCCTAGGGGCTTCATGAATTTTGCGGGTTTAGCGCTTATCCCTTAATATAATAACAACATAATCAACTACTGCTCCACCATTTACTAGTGTTAATACTCATACTGTTCTCTTGGCCGCTACTGCACGTGTTATTAACAACGAGACAGTTACAGTCATGGAGGGGAGCGCTAAATCCATACTTCATACAATGCCAATGGGAATAGGAGACATTCAGGTTCGATCCAAGGAAGGGGACGGAAGGGCAGGTCCAATTTCTCGGATCAAGAGCCTCTCAGCGGCATCAAGTAACCTCTGAGGTTGTTAATTTTACTGCTCTCACTATTACTTCCAACAATGTAAAGCATCATGCACCTAACCACAACAAACTAACACAATATTTATCAAGAGTAACGCCACGTTGCATCGCAGGTGTGCCAGCAGGAATATAATTTGCATCCCAGACCAAAAGCCAGCGCAAAGACCGTGAATTGCTTTGCAGCTATTGAACGTGTAGAAGCCAATTACCCTCACCTGGCTTCACAATGGTGATTAGTTTACGGGGAAAGTGAGGTGGAAGGGGACGGTACGGAGGTATGTCGATGATTTTGAGTAATGATATAACTTTATGGAAGAGTGGAACGTTGCGTGTAGTTACTATACTGTTTTCTGATGACCTCTCTAAAGTTATACGAACTGTTGTTGTTCTTGATTCACCGGTACTCTCCCGGCCCGGGTCTTTTCCAGATGGTGACCCGGCCTTGGCTCCCTGTCTTGGGAGTGTCTTGAGACCTATGTCTCCCATGGGAGTAGGTACAAGTACCTCCTCATCTTCCGGAACCAACTGTCCCCAAGCCTAGCCCCATTCCCCGCCCTCACGGGGCTCGCAAGGAAAAGCTAGGCCTCTGGTCTGCCATCTTTCCCGCCCCAGGGGGCTCGTGGGAATGGCAGTCTCGAACTGAATTATGCTTGCTTGTATATATAATATGATTCATTAGGCACTGAAGACGGGACACGTACAAGAATAATTTAGTTCGAGACTGCCATTCCCACGAGCCCCCTGGGGAGGGAAAATGGCAGACCAAAGGCCTAGCTTCTCCTTGCGAGCCCCGTGAGGGCGGGGAATGGGGCTAAGCTTGGGTACAGTTGGTCTCGGAAGATGAGGAGGTACTTGTACCTACTCCCATGGGAGACATAGGTCTCAAGACACTCCCAAGACAGGGAGCCAAGGCCGGGTCACCATCTGGAAAAGACCCGGGCCGGGAGAGGAACGAGAAACATGGAGAACGGAGGGGATAGGGAAAGGAAAACAGGCGAAGAAAGAAAGGTTAGGGGTAGGGAGGAGGCATGAAGGAAGGTGGGTAGGAAAATCTTCCTGTGGATGTAAAGTGTATTTTACTTATTGTAAACATTAACTCCTGAGAAGTAATGAAGCCGCGATTGAGTCCACTGATAAACTGGTCAAGGAACTCCCTTGCTTATACTTACTGGATCTATGATTTAAGAAAGTGATAAAAAAATTATAAGAGACGCACACAAATTTCGAGAGGACTTGTTCACAACATTGAAGATACTCAAGATATTTTTAATGTAGTGACACAAGGAAGATAAAAGGCTTAACCTTTAAATGGTTCCAAAATTTATTTAATGATGTCTTTAGCATGTGCGCAGTGAACAAATGGAACGCATTAAGAGAAGACATAGTTTAGGTGAATAATAAATTGAGCTGTATTCAAATGTAAATTTAACACAATCTATGTGGTTTGTGGAAGCAACGCTCTGTCTGGAAGATTAATGATTAGGAAGGTGAATGTAAGCTCGAGCCCCGACCTTCACACACACACCGAGAATGACCTAGCAGCGACCAGCGAAGAGGCGGGGCCAGGAGCTGTGACTCGACCCCTGCAACCACAATTAGGTGAGTACACACACACACACACACATACTCCAAAACTCGTTTAATCATTTTCATCGTTATCATTTATTATCGTTTCCAAGAGGTCCATTGCCACAAATAGACGAGCAATTGACGTCACAAGATGGTGTTGGAAGGGGAGGGAAGGAAGAAGAGGATGGAGAGTTAGTGGGAAGGAAGAGGGGAGGGAGAGGTGACAAGAAGAGGAAGAAGGAAGGGGAGGAAGAGGGAAAAGGAAGGTTAAGGGTGAGTGAAGATAGAGAGAGGCGGAGAGAGGGAGGGTGAAGAGGGATTGGTGGAAGAATGGCGGAGTTATGGAAAAAAGGAAGGGGAATGATGGAAGAAAAAAAAGGGAGTGATGGAAGAAAGAAATTAAATAGGAATTGGGTGTAGGAATGGATAAAGTAAGATGGAAGGGTTTGAAGGAAGAGGTGTAGGCAAAAGGAAGGAGAAGGATGAGGAAAGGAGGGTGTAGGGAAAAAAGAAGGAAGGTGGTGAGAGAGAGGGACAACATGAGTGTGAAGGAAATAGCAGCAGGGGTGAGTGAAGGAAGTAGCACCAGGGATGAGTGAAGTAGCACCAGGGGTGAGTGAAGGAAGTAGCACCAGGGGTGAGTGAAGGAAGTAGCACCAGGGGTGAGTGAAGGAAGTAGCACCAGGGGTGAGTGAAGGAAGTAGCACCAGGGGTGAGTGAAGGAAGTAGCACCAGGGGTGAGTGAAGGAAGTAGCACCAGGGGTGAGTGAAGGAATTAGCACCAGGGGTGAGTGAAGTAGCACCAGGGGTGAGTGAAGGAAGTAGCACCAGGGGTGAGTGAAGGAAGCAGCACCAGGGGTGAGTGAAGGAAGTAGCACCAGGGGTGAGTGAAGTAGCACCAGGGGTGAGTGAAGGAAGTAGCACCAGGGGTGAGTGAAGGAAGTAGCACCAGGGGTGAGTGAAGGAAGTAGCACCAGGGGAAAGTGAAGATTGTTTTAGTGAAGACTCGCGTCTCCCCGAGCAACTTACCGATGGTAAGGACCTCCCAGGATGAATGTGAGTGATAGTGAGGGATGATATGTCATGGTGACGATCTTTCTGGATGACTGTGAGTGATAATTGTGTGATGGTGAGTGATGTCGAGTGCAATGTGTACCTCCTGGGATAAATGTGTGACGATAGTGAATGTGTAGAGGTCGTGAACATGCAGAGTGGTGAGTGTGTGGGATGATAGTTGTTTGGGTTAGCGTGCTTGTGAAGTAATAAGAATGTGCAGTGGTGATTGTATGGGGAAACGAGCTTGTTGAGATAGTGAGTATGTGGAGTGGAGTGTGGGGTGGTGAATATGTAGGGTGGTGAGTGCGTAAGGTGGTGAGTGTCATGATGAGCTGGAGTGTGGGATGAATGAGGACACAGACACTGCATACAGGATGAGGAGCCTTAAGTACGTAGTGTTGGGTCATGAATTACTCCCTGTTTAGGTTCACAAAGGCACATCTCAGTCTTGCATATATTGCCGATGTACGACCCGACATACACTTCAGGAGAGAGGTTTTGTGTAATATTCACCCCAGGTGATTTTTTGTTTTGATTCTTCGAGTTGATTTTTACTTTTTTTCTGATTTTGATATTTTTAAACATATTTTCCCTATTATTTAGATATATTCTACTTCAGCTCATTTTCAAGTCTACCCCCAGTAATAGTTGCATTGTGTATATTGGTATATAATTTATATATGTAAATAAATTGATATGAGCTGACAAATGTGGTGAAAAGACACTTTTGCAAATGTTGTATTTTTGAAAGGGTCTTTGTACCACAATAAATTCACACAAATATTAAGCAGTAAATATGATCCATTGGGTGCAATTTTCTGTCTATAAGCCGGATATTTTATTCAATCATTTGACTTGATTTTTTGAAAGTGTAATCGCTGATATATCGATGTCCATAGCAAGGGTACTGTTAGAATGTAATTTCTGATGGCTGCCCGTCTAGTAGTATAAATGTTTTATTTTGGCAGACCAGGAAGTTGACCTTGATGGAGTAAACTGAAAACATTGGTGTCTTTCATAACAGTAAGACCACCAAAACTGAAAACATTGGTGTCTTTCATAACAGTAAGACCACCAAAACTGAAAACATTGGTATCTTTCGTAACAGTAAGACCAAATCTGAAAACATTGGTATCTTTCATAACAGTAAGACCACCAGAAGCTCTTCAGTACCGAAGGCCTTGTTGAGATTTGAGGTCCAGCCAAGGCGAGCCAAAGTACGATACTTTAAACTTATCTCAGAAGTCGAAGAAAGAATGGAGGGAAGGGAACATGTTAGGTGTGTACTATTCCGGGTTATTGCGAACTATGCAGGTGTTTATTGAAGGTAGAATGTTGCGACCAGCTAGCCCGGTCTAGTTATGGGCGAGTCCGCATTTAAAACTGAGCCTATAAACTAATGTGACATCAGATGCTGGCAAAAGCCAGTCTGCACAAGTGCAGAATATATGTGAGTATATAGACCTGTGTGAGCGGCTAGCAATGCCTGATACCAAGAGCAATAGCCGTTGCTGACGAATGGGCCTTCCAAGAGAGTGGTGCATACTCTAGATCAGGACTGTCTAAACGTTACTAGCTTGTCCAAACCACATTTATCCCAACTCACACACACACCTCATCATCAATTTTTTTTATATATATTTTTAATTAATATCCAAAATATATCTTAAACTCACATTTTCTTTTAGATTTGCAAAATCAAAGTGCTCTAGTAATATGAAAAAAATATATATTCAAAAGTGCACAAAAAAAAATTCTCCATTTGGCTGAAGTTAACAAAACGTGAACTGCTTAATCTTAGCAGAAAAAATGTAAACAGTTCAGTGAGACTTCTGGTTTTGCATTTTACTCGTGAGCAATTTAAAGCGAGGTCCGAATTTCTGAGAGACCAGGAGCTTAGTTCATTTGAACATGAGCTTAGCTCATTATTTATTGTCCTTGATTCATAGTATATTCCATATTTTATTGACATGTAATTTTTAAGTAGTATTACATAATACGCTATTAGTTTACCAAAGATTAGTATAAAATACTAATTATATCATGAAGACCGTCCATGCACATACCCTATTTAAGGTTCACTCACCCCCAAGGGATGCATGCACCTCATAGGCTTGTAGCCATTACATAAGAACATAAGATTGGAGGAACACTGCAGCAGGAATACTGGCCCATACAAGGCAGATCCTTTTCTAGACCAACTATTCCCACCCTTTTCCCAGTCACACAAGAATTCCCTTAAATACCTCAGGTACTAATCAAACCCATTTAAATTTATCTAATTTAAATCCATTATATCTGGTTCTTACTTGATTCGATATCCTCAGTACTGTATTTATATCGCCTTTGTTTGAGCCCATCATCCACTTATATACTTCAGTGATATCTTTTCTCATTCTGCGTCTCTCTGGAGAGTGAAGATTCAAAATTCTCAGTGTGTCTTCATATGGGAGGTTCCATATAGAGTGGATTATTTTTTATATCTTTCTCTGAATGTTCTCCAATGCATGTACATATATCCATTGTGTAGTAACGCGACTAAAACTAAGCTGCATAATCACAGAGAGGCCTATCTAGAAATGTATAGACTCCTGTTACTTATACTTCTCGATATAAGTCCAAGTAATCTGTCAGCCTTATTAGGTATTGTCTTGCCTTCAGATTTCTGCTAACCATGACTCCCAAGGCTTTTTTACATTCTGTGTGATCAAGCTCTACATCACCTAGTTTATAACTATGAAGATTATTTTCGATCCCAAGGACTAGGATTTTACACTTGTCTAAATTGAACTGAATCTGCCACTTTTCAGACCATGATATTAATATGTCCAAATCCTCCTGAAGTTCATTGGTGTCCTCCTCAGAATCTATTATTCGACCTATTTTTGTGTCATCAGCGAATTTACTCATGTCACTCGTTATTCCTTCGTCAAGGTCATTAATGTAAATAAATTATGAACAACAATGGGCCCAAAACTGATCCTTGTGAAACGTCACTGGTGACTTGACCCAATTAATGGAAACTCTTTGTTGCCTATTGGCCAGTCATGCCTCTATTCATGTTATAACTATGCCTCCTATACCATAAGCTGCCACTCTTTTAGCAGTTTTTTTTTTGTGAGGTACTTTATCGAAGGCCTTATTATAATCCAAACAAACACCATATTCTTTAACTGCTAAAAAGAGAGCACATTTCCTGCCCGTTTTCAGTAAGCTGTCTCGACCACCTAGTTCTCAGTGGTCCTATTTTTTCCATGATCTTTGTCCTATACACTTGAAAGAACCCTTTTGGATTTGTCTTTGATTCTCTAGCTAATTTAATTCCTTAGTCGAGTTTAGCCTTTCTAATCCCCTTCTGATTACCTCATTCTCAACCTCTTCAGTCTTGTTTTTGTCCCTGTATTGTAATGATAAAGCCTTTGATGGCCGAAAGTCTAATAAAAAGATTTCAGTTTTGGAGTAGTAACGTCTACATTCTAAAGATTTCGTTTTACTCCGAGTGTGCTTCTTGCTTTTATACACTCCTGAGTGTGCTTCCTGGTGCATTTTTTACACTCCCTGAGTGTGCTTCCTGGTGCATTTTTTACACTCCCTGAGTGTGCTTCCTGGTGCATTTTTACACTCCTGAGTGTGCTTCCTGGTGCATTTTTTACACTCCCTGAGTGTGCTTCCTGGTGCATTTTTTACACTCCCTGAGTGTGCTTCCTGGTGCATTTTTTACACTCCTTGAGTGTGCTTCCTGGTGCATTTTTTACACTCCCTGAGTGTGCTTCCTGGTGCATTTTTACACTCCTGAGTGTGCTTCCTGGTGCATTTTTACACTCCTGAGTGTGCTTCCTGGTGCATTTTTACACTCCTTGAGTGTGCTTCCTGGTGCATTTTTACACTCCTGAGTGTGCTTCCTGGTGCATTTTTACACTCCTGAGTGTGCTTCCTGGTGCATTTTTTACACTCCCTGAGTGTGCTTCCTGGTGCATTTTTTACACTCCCTGAGTGTGCTTCCTGGTGCATTTTTTACACTCCCTGAGTGTGCTTCCTGGTGCATTTTTTACACTCCCTGAGTGTGCTTCCTGGTGCATTTTTACACTCCTGAGTGTGCTTCCTGGTGCATTTTTACACTCCTGAGTGTGCTTCCTGGTGCATTTTTACACTCCTGAGTGTGCTTCCTGGTGCATTTTTACACTCCTGAGTGTGCTTCCTGGTGCATTTTTACACTCCTGAGTGTGCTTCCTGGTGCATTTTTACACTCCTGAGTGTGCTTCCTGGTGCATTTTTACACTCCTGAGTGTGCTTCCTGGTGCATTTTTACACTCCTGAGTGTGCTTCCTGGTGCATTTTTACACTCCTTGAGTGTGCTTCCTGGTGCATTTTTACACTCCTGAGTGTGCTTCCTGGTGCATTTTTTACACTCCTTGAGTGTGCTTCCTGGTGCATTTTTTACACTCCTGAGTGTGCTTCCTGGTGCATTTTTTACACTCCCTGAGTGTGCTTCCTGGTGCATTTTTTACACTCCTTGAGTGTGCTTCCTGGTGCATTTTTTACACTCCTTGAGTGTGCTTCCTGGTGCATTTTTTACACTCCTTGAGTGTGCTTCCTGGTGCATTTTTTACACTCCTTGAGTGTGCTTCCTGGTGCATTTTTTACACTCCTGAGTGTGCTTCCTGGTGCATTTTTACACTCCTGAGTGTGCTTCCTGGTGCATTTTTACACTCCTGAGTGTGCTTCCTGGTGCATTTTTTACACTCCTTGAGTGTGCTTCCTGGTGCATTTTTTACACTCCTTGAGTGTGCTTCCTGGTGCATTTTTTACACTCCTTGAGTGTGCTTCCTGGTGCATTTTTTACACTCCTTGAGTGTGCTTCCTGGTGCATTTTTTACACTCCTTGAGTGTGCTTCCTGGTGCATTTTTTACACTCCTTGAGTGTGCTTCCTGGTGCATTTTTTACACTCCTTGAGTGTGCTTCCTGGTGCATTTTTTACACTCCTTGAGTGTGCTTCCTGGTGCATTTTTTACACTCCTTGAGTGTGCTTCCTGGTGCATTTTTTACACTCCTGAGTGTGCTTCCTGGTCATTTTACACTCCTGAGTGTGCTTCCTGGTGCATTTTTACACTCCTGAGTGTGCTTCCTGGTGCATTTTTACACTCCTGAGTGTGCTTCCTGGTGCATTTTTACACTCCTTGAGTGTGCTTCCTGGTGCATTTTTACACTCCTTGAGTGGCTTCCTGTGCATTTTACACTCTGAGTGCTTCGCATTTTACACTCCTGAGTGTGCTTCCTGGTGCATTTTTTACACTCCTGAGTGTGCTTCCTGGTGCATTTTTTACACTCCTTGAGTGTGCTTCCTGGTGCATTTTTTACACTCCTGAGTGTGCTTCCTGGTGCATTTTTTACACTCCTTGAGTGTGCTTAATGGTGGGTTTATGTGAGAGTTGATTCACACCATTTATGACATCAGTGGCTAGTGAATATATTATTGGAATAATGATTTTGACGTTGGAGGTTCGATCCCAACGTGCTACTACCAACACATTAAGGGATTTAATAACCCAGAACATCCAGAGAGCTCTGAGATTTAAAGCAAAAACTTTCAACATTTTATGATTTTACTGACGAGGGAGAAGCTACGGCACCCTATGATTTTTATTCATTTAGACATTGTCAACATCTGACGAGCACACCTACGTTAGTTGTTTGTTAGAATAAAGAGAGAGAGAGAGAGAGAGATTGGTAAGCCTGTGAATTTGTACAGGTTCTTGTGTAAGTGAAGTACTCATGACTTCAAGTAGTCTGCATGAAACATCAAGTAAGAGGTTTGCTTGAATAATAATCATGTGATGTGTTGCCTTATCTCTCTCTCTCTCTCTCTCTCTCTCTCTCTCTCTCTCTCTCTCTATCTATCTATCTATCTATCTATCTATATCTATCTATCTGTCTATCTATCGACTGAGATTTGATGACCATCACCAGGATCATGGCTCCACCCTTAATTTTAAGGGATGACTCCGCACTACCATGCCCCCTAAATGAATGACCTACAAACTACAATTAGCTACTAAAATATCGATAGCAATTAATAAATGAAAGACATGAATATGGAAGCAAGAAATGTTCTTTGTCACCAGAGACAAAGAAAAACAGAATTATGTCGCCTAGCGATAAAAAAAACAGGCAAAAGACTTTTATCTTTATGATGATGATATTGATTATGTGGTGGGTGATCATGCCAAGCTATAACACAAAGTAACGAACTAATTCTCCCAACTTGCTGAGGTTAAATAACCTAACATTAGAAGTTAGTGACAGTTAAGATGATAAATTACGGGAGTCATATCAAGCAACTTTCTAATCTCACATTACATCACCACAACACTACCAGCATCATCACAACACTACCAGCATCACCACAACACTACCAGCATCACCACAACACTACCAGCATCACCACAACACTACCAGCATCACCACAACACTACCAGCATCACCACAGAACTACTAGTATCACCACAACACTACTAGTATCACCGCAACACTACATGTATCACCACAACACTACCAGCATCACCCCAACACTGCCAACATCACCACAACACTAACAGCATCACCACAACACTACCAGCATCACCATAACATTACTAGCATCACCACAACAGTATCAGCCTCCCCCAACACTACCAGCATCACCACAACACTACTAGCATCACCACAACACACACTACCAGCATCACCACAACATTACCACCATCACAACAACACTACCATCAACACCAGAACACTCCCAGCATCACCACAACACTACCAGCATCACCACAACACTACCAGCATCACCATAACGTTACCACCATCACCATAACATTACTAGCATCACCAGAACATTCCCAGCACCACCACAACACTACCAGCATCACCACAACACTACCAGCATCAGCATAACATTACCAGCATCACCACAACACTACTAGTCTCACCACAACACTACCAGCATCACCACAACACTACCACCATCACCACAATACTACCAGCATCACCACAACACTACCACCATCACCACAATACTACCAGCATCACCACAACACTACTAGTCTCACCACAACACTACCAGCATCACCACAGCACTACTAGTATCACCACAACACTCCCAGTATCGCCACAACACTACCACCATCACCACAATACTACCAGCATCACCACAACACTACCACCATCACCACAATACTACCAGCATCACCACAACACTACTAGTCTCACCACAACACTACCAGCATCACCACAACACTATCAGCATCACCACAGCACTACTAGTATCACCACAACACTCCCAGTATCGCCACAACACTACCAGCATCACCACAACAGTAAAAGTATCACCGCAACATTACCAGCATCACCACAACACTACCAGCATCACCAGAGCACTACTAGTATCACCAGAACACTCCCAGCATCACCAGAACACTTCCAGCATCACCACAACACTACCAGTATCACCACAACACTACCAGCATCACCACAACACTACCATCATCACCACAGCACTACTAGTATCACCACAACACTACTAGTATCACCGCAACACTACATGTATTACCACAACACTACCAGCATCACCACAACAGTACCAGCATCACCACAACTACCAGCATCACCACAATACTACCAGCATCACCACAACACTACCACCATCACCAGAGCACTACTAGTATCACCAGAACACTTCCATCATCACCACAACACTACCAGTATCACCACAACACTACCAGCATCACCACAACACTACCAGCATCACCACAGCACTACTAGTATCACCACAACACTACTAGTATCACCACAACACTACATGTATCACCACAACACTACCAGCATCACCCCAACACTGCCAACATTACCACAACACTAACAGCATCACCACAACACTACCAACATCACCATAACATTACTAGCATCACCACAACACTATCAGCCTCCCCCAACACTACCAGCATCACCACAACACTACTAGCATCACCACAACACACACTACCAGCATCACCACAACATTACCAGCAGAACCACAACACTACCATCATCACCAGAACACTCCCAGCATCACCACAACACTACCAGCATCACCACAACACTACCAGCATCACCATAACGTTACCACCATCACCATAACATTACAAGCATCACCAGAACACTCCCAGCATCACCACAACACTACCAGCATCACCACAACACTACCAGCATCACCACAACACTACCAGCATCACCACAACACTACCAGCATCACCACAATACTACCAGCATCACCACAACACTACCAGCATCACCACAACACTACTAGTCTCACCACAACACTACCAGCATCACCACAACACTATCAGCATCACCACAGCACTACTAATATCACCACAACACTCCCAGTATCACCACAACACTACCAGCATCACCACAACACTACCAGCATCACCAGAGCACTACTAGTATCACCGGAACACTCCCAGCATCACCACAACACTACCAGTATCACCACAACACTACCAGCATCACCACAGCACTACTATTATCACCACAACACTACTAGTATCACCGCAACACTACATGTATCACCACAACACTACCAGCATCACCACAACACTGCCAACATCACCACAACACTAACAGCATCACCACAACACTACCAGCATCACCATAACATTACTAGCATCACCACAACACTATCAGCCTCCCCCAACACTACCAGCCTCACCACAACACTACTAGCATCACCACAACACACACTACCAGTATCACCACAACATTACAAGCATCACCACAACACTACCAGCATCACCATAACATTACCAGCATCACCACAACACTACTAGTCTCAATACAACACTACCAGCATCACCACAACACTACCAGCATCACCACAACACACACTACCAGTATACCAACAACATTACAAGTATCACCACAACACTACCAGCATCACCACAGCACTACTAGTATCACCACAACACTACTAGTATCACCGCAACACTACATGTATCACCACAACACTACCAGCATCACCCCAACACTGCCAACATCACCACAACACTAACAGCATCATCACAACACTACCAACATCACCATAACATTACTAGCATCACCACAACACTATCAGCCTCCCCCAACACTACCAGCATCACCACAACACTACTAGCATCACCACAACACACACTACCAGCATCACCACAACATTACCAGCATCACCACAACATTACCAGCATCACCACAACACTACCATCATCACCAGAACACTCCCAGCATCACCACAACACTACCAGCATCACCACAACACTACCAGCATCACCATAACGTTACCACCACCACCATAACATTACAAGCATCACCAGAACACTCCCAGCATCACCACAACACTACCAGCATCACCACAACACTACCAGCATCACCATAACATTACCAGCATCACCACAACACTACTAGTCTCACCACAACACTACCAGCATCACCACAACACTACCAGCATCACCACAATACTACCAGCATCACCACAACACTACCAGCATCACCACAACACTACCAGCATCACCACAACACTACTAGTCTCATCACAACACTACCAGCATCACCACAACACTATCAGCATCACCACAGCACTACTAATATCACCACAACACTCCTAGTATCACCACAACACTACCAGCATCACCACAACAGTACCAGCATCACCGCAACACTACCAGCATCACCACAACACTACCAGCATCACCAGAGCACTACTAGTATCACCAGAACACTCCTAGCATCACCACAACACTACCAGTATCACCACAACACTACCAGCATCACCACAGCACTACTATTATCACCACAACACTACTAGTATCACCGCAATACTACATGTATCACCACAACACTACCAGCATCACCACAACACTGCCAACATCACCACAACACTAACAACATCACCACAACACTACCAGCATCACCATAACATTACTAGCATCACCACAACACTATCAGCCTCCCCCAACACTGCCAGCCTCACCACAACACTACTAGCATCACCACAACACACACTACCAGTATCACCACAACATTACAAGCATCACCACAACACTACCAGCATCACCATAACATTACCAGCATCCCCACAACACTACTAGTATCAATACAACACTACTAGCATCACCACAACACTACCAGCATCACCACAACACTACCAGCATCACCACAACACTACCAGCCTCACCACAACACTACCAGCATCACCACAACATTAGTAGAATCACCACAACACTACCAGCATCACCACAACACTACTAGTATCACCGCAATACCAGTATCACCGCAACACTAATAGTATCACCACAACACTACCAGCATCACCACAACACTGCCAATCACCACAACACTACCAACTTCACCACAACACTAACAGCATCACCACAACACTACTAGTATCACCAGAACACTCCCAGCATCACCACAACACTACCAGTATCACCACAACACTACCAGCATCACCACAACACTACCAGTATCACCACAACACTACCAGCATTACCACAACACTACCAGCATCACCACAACGCTACTAGTATCACGACAACACTACCAGTATCACCGCAATACTACTAGTATCATCACAACACTACTAGTATCACGACAACATTACCAGTATCACCGCAACACTACTAGTATCACCACAACACTACCAGCATCACCAAAGCACTACTAGTATCACCAGAACACTCCCAGCATCACCACAACACTACCAGTATCACCACAACACTACCAGCATCACCACAACACTACCAGCATCACCACAGCACTACTGTTATCACCACAACACTACTAGTATCACCGCAACACTACATGTATCACCACAACACTACCAGCATCACCACAACACTGCCAACATCACCACAACACTAACAGCATCACCACAACACTACCAGCATCACCATAACATTGTTAGCATCACCACAACACTATCAGTTTCCCCAACACTACCAGCATCACCACAACACTACTAGCATCACCACAACACACACTACCAGTATCACCACAACATTACAAGCATCACCACAACACTACCAGCATCACCATAACATTACCAGCATCACCACAACACTACTAGTCTCAATACAACACTACCGGCATCACCACAACACTATCAGCATCACCACAACACTACCAGCATCACCACAACACTACCAGCATCACCACAACACTACCAGCATCACCACAACATTAGTAGAATCACCACAACACTACCAGCATCACCACAACACTACTAGTATCACCACAACACTACCAGTATCACCATAACACTAATAGTATCACCACAACACTACCAGCATCACCACAACACTGCCAATCACCACAACACTACCAACTTCACCACAACACTAACAGCATCACCACAACACTACTAGTATCACCAGAAAACTCCCAGCATCACCACAACACTACCAGTATCACCACAACACTACCAGCATCACCACAACACTACCAGTATCACCACAACACTACCAGCATCACCACAACACTACCTGCATTACCACAACACTACAAGCATCACCACAACACTACTAGTATCACGACAACACTACCAGTATCACCGCAACACTACTAGTATCATCACAACACTACTAGTATCACGACAACATTACCAGTATCACCGCAACACTACTAGTATCACCACAATACCAGCATCATTACAACACTACCAGCATCACCACAACACTACCAGTATCACCACAACTCTACCAGCATCACCACAACACTACCAGTATCACCACAACCCTACCAGCATCACCACAGCACTACTAATATCACCACAACACTACCAGCATCACCACAACACTACTAGGCTCACTGCAACACCACCACTACTACCACTGCATCACTACTCCAGCTACATCACTGCTACCACTATTACCACTTCACTGCCACTTCCACTACTTCACCTTTACTACCACTACATCACCACTACTACCACTACATCACCACTACTACCACTACACTACTTCCATTACACCACTACTACCATTACACCACTCTTGCCACTACACTACTTCTACCATTACACCACTACTACCAATACACTATTACTACATCATTGTTACACTAGTATGTCTTTCAACGACCTTAATTTGGTACTTTCCTTTTCTGTTTAGAGCATAACAATTTTTATAGAGAGTTTGAGGGGTAATAATAGTAGTCATTAAAACTTATTTTAATGAATTAGAGAAATAGATTATAACAGACATAAGACATATAGGGTTATACCTTTATACAGTATCTTAATTATGAACCCCATCACTACACCACTATCACTACATCACCACTTCTACCACTACACTACTACTGCTACATCACTACACCACCTCTGTATCACTACGACTATACCATAACCAGCACTACACTTCCACTGCGACTACATCGCCACTGCCACCACAATTACACCACTACCATTGCTCCACCACTGCTATCAGTTCCAGCACACACCACCATCACTATCTTAAGAGAGAACTCGGCAGTCTTCAAAACGGGTTGTGGTGCTCGAGGTGGGCACTAACAGCTTGAGTGATCAGGCCAGCAACCAAGAAGCCTGGTCTGGGACCGGGCCGCGGGGGCGTTGACCCTCGGAAGCGATTCCAGGTAACCACCCACCACCACTCACCACCTACCCACCACCACATCATCACTACTCACCATCACCACTTACCACTACCACTCACCACCCACCACCACTCACCACCTACCCACCACCACACCATCACTACTCACCATCACCACATATCACTACCACTCACCACCCACCACCACCACTACTCACAAACATCACCATTCAATAACAATGTTTAACTAGTTACGAATAACGTCAGTCACAAATGAAGAAATGACACATTTTTCCTGACTCATTCATGGATGGACCAAAGTTTAATTACTTTTCAAATTATCTTTCTAAAAACTAATTTTTTCTTTGCTGCTATTTCTTTAAATATATTCTACAACAAAATTGAAAATCGAATAGGTTCCGCTTTACAGAATTAATTGAAGTAAAAATTATGAAAAAACACACGTTTGTCAGTGCAAGAATTTATTAAAGTATCAGGAAAATTTAAAGTGCAGCCAAGCGGGAAGGAAACAACAAAATGTGATCAGTCGCGAGGGAGCCTAGCATGCCTCGGCCATCTTTGTAATTATCGTCTTCTAAATGTAAACCACACATTGTAATCTTTACAGAGAAATAAAATCTTAATCTTAATAACAAAAACATAAGGTGGGACCAAGTAAACCAAGTCCTAAATGATATAAAATGGGAAGATAGCCTAAGCATCACGGATCCTAACCTATGTCTAGAACAGATTAACTCTGTGGCACTTGAGGTTTGCTCAAGGCAAATTCCCTTAAGGAAAAGGAAGAGAAGATGTAAACTAGAAAGAGACAGGCGCTCCCTATACAAGCGAAGGCAAAGAATAACAGAGCGGCTACAAGAAGCCAATATATCTGAAATACGTAGGGAGACACTGGTCAGAGAAATAGCAAACATCGAACTAAAACTAAAGGAATCTTACAGGAATCAAGAACTAAAAGCCATAAATGAAATTGAAAGAAACCCAAAGTATTTCTTTTCTTATGCCAAATCAAAGTCGAGAACAACATCCAGTATTTGGCCCCTACTTAAACGGGATGGGTTCTACACAGATGACAGCAAGAAAATGAGTGAGCTACTAAAGTCCCAGTATGACTCAGTTTTTAGCGAGCTGCTATCCAGACTGAGAGTCGAAAACCTAAATGAATTTTTTATGAGACTGCCACAGAACTTGGTAGACACAAGCCTATCTGACATTACTCTGATGCCAAATGACTTCGAAAAGGCGATAAATGACATGCCCATGCACTCCGCCCCAGGCCCAGACTCATGGAACTCCGTGTTTATCAAGAACTGCAAGAAGCCCCTATCACGTGCTTTTAACATCCTATGGAGAGGGAGCATGGACACTGGGGTCGTCCCGCAGTTACTAAAAACAACAGACATAGCCCCACTCCACAAAGGGGGCAGTAAAGCAATAGCAAAGAACTACAGACCAATAGCGCTAACGTCCCATATCATAAAAATCTTTGAAAGGTCGCCACTCATCTAGATACCCATCAATTACACAATCCAGGGCAGCATGAGTTTAGAGCAGGTCGCTCCTGTCTGTCCCAACTACTGGACCACTACGACAAGGTCCTGGATTCTCTAGAAGACAAACAGAATGCTGATGTTATATACACAGACTTTGCAAAAGCCTTTGACAAGTGTGACCATGGTGTAATAGCACACAAAATGCGTAATAAAGGAATAACAGGAAAAGTTGGTAGATGGATCTATAATTTCCTAACAAGTAGAAAACAAAGCGTAGTAGTCGTAAAGTCTGAGGCAGCTACGGTGAAAAGCTCTGTTCCACAAGGCACAGTACTCGCTCCCATCTTGTTCCTCATCCTCATATCGGACATAGACAGGGATATAAGCCACAGTGCCGTGTCTTCCTTTGCAGATGACACCCGAATCTGCGTGACAGTGTCCACCATTGAAGACACTGCAAGAGTCCAAGCAGACATCAACCAAATCTTTAAATGGGCTGCAGAAAACAACCACACAATACAGCGAAAAACTAATGTCAAAGACCTGGGAGTGATCATGTCAGAGGATCTCACCTTCAAGGACCATAACACTGTAGCAATCGCATCTGCTAGAAAAATGACAGGATGGATAATGAGAACCTTCAAAACCAGGGATGCCAAGCCCATGTTGATACTTTTCAGGTCGCTTGTTCTATCTAGGTTGGAATATTGCTGCTCACTAACTGAACCTTTCAAGGCAGGTGAAATTGCTGACCTAGAAAATGTGCAGAGAACCTTCACGGCACACATAACTGCGATAAACCACCTCAATTACTGGGAACGCTTGAAGTTCCTAAACCTGTACTCCCTAGAACGCAGGCGGGAGAGATACATTATTATATACGCTTGGAAAATTCTAGAGGGATTAGTATACCAAACTTGCACACGTGCCACTAGCACGTTGAGAGACAACACAATAAGTGTCAGGGGCCCAAGACTGTTCAACTGCCTCCCAGCATACATAAGGGGGATTACCAATAGACCCCTGGCTGTCTTCAAGCAGGCACTGGACAGGCACCTAAAGTCGGTACCTGACCAGCCAGGCTGTGGTTCGTACGTTGGACTGCGTGCGGCCAACAGTAACAGCCTGGTTGATCAGGCCCTGATCCACCATGAGGCCGCGGGGGCGTTGACCCCCGGAACTCTCCAGGTAAACAATTGGCAGGTTCACATGCTCTGTGACGGAAGTTCCTGAATCTATTCCCAGCAACCTAGAATGACTCAGATAACTTCCAAAACCCTCAGTAGTGTAGCTTCCAATATTCACATAAGGTGCCTAGAAATTCAACAAAGGCGGAGAGCGAATATCAATTGTGTAGGAGCAGATTTGACCATTTTATGGGTAAAATAGTGTGATGTGTTTATTCCGTTAAATTAATTTGAATAATTTCGGTTTAATTTTTCTGAACGGCTTCAAAATATAATAAAGTGATGCATCTTAGGGCCATGATAGTACCCATTAAGTTTTGTTTGAGTTGTTCTCCATAACTTCCACTTTTATTGAATAAACAGTGATATTCATATTTTATTTACTAACTAAAGAAAGCGTCTTCTGACTACCTTTAAAGTATTAATGACAAATGACAAATTTGAAATTTTACTGAAATAGTTAAACAGAAACTTAGAACTGTTTCAATCAGATCAATTACGGGAGAATGCCTCTTCTGATCGGCTTCAAACTTTTATCGTTGATGGGGCTTGTTAACACAAACCTTGTCGCTCACTTTGAGCTATGTAAATTTCAGTTCACTAGCGTTATTAAGCAAATTGTTTCCTCTGTAATAACTAAAGAATGCCTTCTCTGATCAGCCTCAAAGGAGGAGGTGTTGATTCACTGGGAATTCTCCCAGCCCGGGTCTTTACCAGATGGCGACCCGGCTCCGACTCCCTGGCGTGGGAATGTCAGAGACCTATGTCTCCCATGGGAGGGGATACCCCTCATCGGCGGGACCAAACTGGCCCCAGGCCTAGCCACATTCCCCACCAGCACGAGGCATGGAGGTAGATAGATGCTAGGCCTCTCTGGTCTGCCACCTTCCCTAACGGGAAGGGCAGGTTTACGAGCTGCAGATGGTAGCAAGCTCCACCCTTGGCACCTACCCTGCCCTAGAAGGGCTGGGCATGGTGATTGATCGATCAGCCTCAGGTTGGAGGTGTTGATTCACCAGGAATTCTCCCGGCCTGGGTCTTTACCAGATGGCGAACCGGGCTCCCTGGCGTGGGAGTGTCAGAGACCTATGTCTCCCATGTGAGGGAATACCCCACATCGGGGGGACCAACTGGCCCCAGGCCTAGCCACATTCCCCACCAGCACGAGGCATGGAGGTAGATAGATGCTAGGCCTCTCTGGTCTGCCGCCTTCCCTAACGGGAAGGGCAGGCCTACGAGCTGCAAATGGTAGCAAGCTCCAGCCTTGGCACCTACCCTGCTCTAGAAGGGCTGGGCATGGTGATCGACCCGATCAGCCTCTTCTTCTTCTATATGATCTGCCGGTATGGATCCCGGCCCGGGTCTCTTCCAATTTGGCGACCCGGCATCGGTTTCCCTGTAGGGAAGTGTCATGTATCGACGTTAAAGGTACATGTGTGGTATTCCTTTGGTGGGAAGAGGGGTCCTCTCCGAATCTATGGACAAACGAAGTCCCAAAAGGTAGTTGCTCCAATGGTAGTTGGTGCAGGGTGCAACGGAGGCCCTCAGCAGGCCTTCACAGTGACGTCAGCGGGGGGTCGGGTGACATGAAACGACTGGGAGTAAGGTCTACAAATCTTTAACAGCCAAGTACACCAGATGTGCCGCCTCATCTTCCCGGGCCCGCCCCACCGGGGTCATCGGGAAGTGTCTGCGGAGAAGGGGCAATGTAGCTTGGCAGTCTAACAGGTAGTGCACCAGGGGAGTGGAAACCATCCGGTCACAGTGGGCACAGAGCTCCTCTCTTGCTTGTTCAATGATCTGTGCAGTGGTGGGATACCCTAAGCGCAGGCGGTGGATAGCCACCCGCAGTCCCTGGGCTGCTTCCGAATGGTTGGAGGGGGCGCCCTGTGAGTCGCCCTGTCATACCAGTGGCAGCTCCGGGAATCCCCAGGGTCAGGAAGTGGGCGCCTGGCCGCACTGGTAGCCCATAGCATAATCTGGCTGAGGCTGATGGCGATTGCAGCACGTGGCTGTGCCTCGAGCGTTGCGGCCTTAGCAGCCTCATCTGCTGCATCATTGCCTGGGATACCCACATGGCTTGGGATCCAGTTGATGGTGGCTCTGCGACCCTGGGCCATGAGCGTCTGCAGGTCGCCCCGAATGGACGTGAGTAAGTGTATGTTGTCCCTTGGCTCTTTGTGCATAATTGCCTGGATTAATGAGGTGGAATCAACATGGATGACGGGAGGATGTTGATGGTCTGCAATCGCATGCTGCAGAGCTCGTTGAATGGCGTAGAGTTCAGCCTGGAGTATGGTGTAATGGTCTGGGAGGCGCCATCCTGGATCAGTCTCAGGAGGAGGTGTTGATTCACCGGGAATTCTCCTGGCCCGGGTCTTTACCAGATGGCGACCCAGCTCCGGCTCCCTGGCGTGGGAGTAGCAGAGACCTAAGTCTCCCATGGGAGGGGGTACCCCTCAGCGGTGGGACCAACTGGTTCCAGGCCTAGCGCGACCCGGCTCCGGCTCCCTGGCGTGGGAGTAGGAGAGACCTTAGTCTCCCATGGGAGGGGGTACCCCTCAGCGGTGGGACCAACTGGTCCCAGGCCTAGCCATATTCGCCCACAAGCACGTGGCAGGTAGGTAGATAGTTGCCAGGCCCCTGCCCCAAGGAGGCTGACGGGAAGGGCAGGCTTGCGAGCCGCAGATGGTAGCAAGCTCCAGCCTTGGCACATGCCCAGCCCCAGGCCTAGCCATATTCGCCCACAAGCACGAGGCAGGTAGGTAGATAGTTGCTAGGCCCCTCTGGTCTGCCACCTTCCCCGCCCCCAAAGAGGCTGACGGGAAGGGCAGGCTTGCGAGCCGCAGATGGTAGCAAGCTCCAGCCTTGGCACCTACCCTGCCCTAGAAGGGCTGGGCATGGTGAGCGACCCGATCAGTCTCAGGTAGGAGGAGGTGTTGATTCACCGGGAATTCTCCCGGCCCGGGTCTTTACCAGATGGCGACCCGGCTCCGGCTCCCTGGCGTGGGAGTAGCAGAGACCTAAGTCTCCCATGGGAGGGGGTACCCCTCAGCGGTGGGACCAACTGGTCCCAGGCCTAGCCATATTCGCCCACAAGCACGTAGGTAGATAGTTGCTAGGCCCCTCTGGTCTGCCACCTTCCCCGCCTCAAGGAGGCTGAAGGGAAGGGCAGGCTTGCGAGCCGCAGATGGTAGCAAGCTCCAGCCTTGGCACCTACCCTGCCCTAGAAGGGATGGGCATGGTGAGCGACCGATGGATCAGTCTCAAACCCTACATGCTGGTGTATCTTACTAGAAACTTTCATTGTATATTTTGGGCTGTGTATATGCAAATTTATCACTTTATTTTTCTGACAATTTTAGCAAATAGCATTTTTTTAAATATTTTTTTTACAGGATTGTAGAGAATTTAAATATAATGTAAATGAGAAAGAAAAAGTGGGGGGAAAAAATATAAATCCGCTCTTTTATGTTGATTTTAAGTTTAACGAGGGGAGACTTTCCTATTTTTCGCAAGAATTTCTGTAACAGTTTAGTTTCCTTTCTCACAAATTTTCGTTTATTACTCGAGAACACTGTATTCGATAATCTTTAACTTTTCAGTGCTTGTGTAATGTATCATGAGCAATATTCATGGGGTTATTTGCATACATGGGTGCCCTATGCACAATGCTATATAGGTCATCCCCAAATTTTGTTTCACTGTGATAACCTGAGACAGGCTCCTAGGATCACATTAAAAATTTTAACGATCGTGTATTTTACTTTGAAAAAGTTTGGTATATTTAATGGAGTATGTAGGTGTCATTTCACTACTTTTAATCTCTCTTTCACACAGTATGGAACCCACACCTGGTCAACACGTCAAGAAATTAGAGAAAGTGCAAAGGTTTGCAACAAGACTAGTCCCCGAGGTAAGGGGTACTTCCTACGAGGAGAGGTTAATGGAAATCAACCTGACGACACTGGAAGACAGAAGAGATAGTGATGACATGATAACGACATATAAAATCCTGAGAGGAATTGATAGGGTGGATAGAGACAGGATGTTTCAAAGATGGGAAACCGCAACTAGGGGACACAACTGGAAGTTGGAAACTCAGATGAGTCACAGGTATGTTAGGAAGTATTTCTTCAGTCAATGAGTTGTCAGGAAGTGGAACAATCTGGAGAGCGATGTAGTGGAGGCAGAATGCATACATAGTTTTAAGAAGAGATACGACAAAGCTCATAGAGCAAGGAGAGTGAACCTAGTAGCGACCAGTGAAGAGGCGGGGGCCAGGATCTGTGACTCGACCCCTGCAACCACAAATGGGTGAGTACACACACACACACACACACACACTTTACCCACATCTCCTGCATGAGCTGGTGCCTTGATGACGGTGGAAGGCTTTTAATCCAAGGACTTAAAACTACCTACACTTCCCTTCCTTGGATCCGACCCTATGTCTTCTCATTCTCTTAAAGGTTTAGCTCTTCATAATAATAATTATTATAATAAAGGTAAGCTTCAGCTCTTGGGTGCTGTCTGTTGCGTATAACAATATTATAATATATTTACTTATTAAAAGATATATAATTAAATATTATATTGTATTTTTAAATCTTTATTTTTATTTAATATTTTTCTTCAAATTTATCGTATTTCTTTCAATATTTCATAAACTCCCATGTTTTCAATTTAAGCAACAAAAATGTGTAATTCTTTGATTGGTTAGTCACCAGAAACCTGAAATACACAGATCATTGGAACGAAACGTGGCTACATTCTTGGCTTTCCTCTTCCTGAGTCTTAAGTTTCCCTCTCTCTGGAAGTCCTCATCTGGAGACGCAAGTTGAAAAGTTTCCACCATTTCTCTCAGCAAAGTTGATGAACCTTCCATGACTTGACTTTAAGTTGAACTGTAATAAACTAGCTTATCTCTGAACATCATGTCTGGTTGAACTTTTTTCTTCTGCATCTAGAAATAAAAGAGGTAAGGCATTGATAAAAGGAGGGGCGAGGGAGGAGACAGAAGAACTTAGAGGGGAAGGGAGTGAAAGAATAAGTCAAGGAAGTGAACGACGAAGGGAGAGGATTAGGAAACATGGAAAGCAGAGAGTGAGGGCGAATAAGGAAGCTGAAGATGGAAAGATCCATGGAATAAGGAAAGGTTGCAGGGATGAGAGAAGAAGACCATCTACAAAACAGGTGATGATGGAAAGAGAGAGGTAGGAAGTAAGATAGGTGATGAGAGAAGGATGAATAGAGGGGAATAAGGGAAGGGAAAGACAGGGAAGGAAAGACATAAGGGATGGGTGGAGAGGGTAAAATGGGCACCGGGAGGAAGAAAGTGTATTAAGAGGGGAAAAAAGTCATAAAGGAGACCGGGGACTGTTTATCTTATTGCCTCGTTATAATTACCTGCTTTATATTTGTGATGGGTGGACTGAGCTCTAGCTATTAGTCCTAATTGTTTTTGTTTCTTTACTGCTCTTATTTTGACAGAAATATCTCCTTACATGTGTGTGATTTGGTAATAAGTACGATTACGATCAATGTTCTTTCTACAAGAAAACAAAGACGTGGCACCATAGGTGTGCAGTGTTTCGTAGCCAACGATGTTGAACCTGTTTCTTAGCAGCGAGGTATACTTAGCAGCGAGGTATACTTAGCAGCGAGGTATACTCACTAAGGATAACACAACACCCCCAAATATATATATATTCTGTAGACTTAATATTAAAGCATGACGACCTCAGAAGACAAAAGGAATTAGAGAAGACAAAATTATATATAAAATCAAAAGTAAGAGTATTTGCAAGGAATGGACCGAGGACAAACTCATTGATGGAAGTTAAAGATCCAAATGAATAACAGGAACTTTAGAATAAACTTAGGGTAATCAGGACGTGAAATTATCTACATTAGGAAGTGATGGAAGCAGACTCATATACAGTTTTAAAAATCAGTAAAACACTCAACCACACCACCCTTAACTAAGCCATCCTCAACCACACCACCCTTAACTAAGCCATCCTCAAACACGCCACCAACAACCTCGTTAGAGACAAAGACTCAGTGTTGTCATTATAACGAAGAGCAGTAACAGGTAAGAAGAATATTCACCAACCGAGGAATTAAAGCTATCACTATGGGCACCACACGTCCATAATTTAAAATGGAGATTCACGAGGTGAAGGGCGCCTCAGGTCTGCCGGATCTTTGCACCGATTCATTACCGCTCCGGAGCTCTCAGGATTCAAGTCATGTCTTGCCATTGGGAGATCGACAAAATTTGTAATAGCAGCTTTTGAAGTGGTGGCGTTTGTGTGTGTGTGTGTGTATGTTTTTAGCGACGAATGTCTAGCTACTCAATGATACTTACCAGAAAAGAATATTTAAAATAAATTTAAATGCGTTAATAAGCATACAGCATATGAACACAAGAAAATGTAAATAGGCACTGTTGTTATTAGTTGCAGAATAAACAGGAACGTAGTTCCTTGGGTCATTAAATGGCTAATGGTGAAGCTGGAACAACATAAGTATATTTGTTGGAGGAAGAGCAATCCGTTATGATATGTTAGTGTTAGGAGTATTTAATGAACTCACAAGTTACAAAGGTAATGAACTCACAAGCTACAAAGGTAGTTCATTACCTTTGTAACTTGCTCAGCTATCAAAACTTTGGGGTCCAGTCCCTGGACCCATTCCGCGTCCAGCTCTGGTGGTGAGCGGACGTGCTGGCTCTACCCTAGCGGTGGCATACTGAGACTTGTTTTTCAAACAAGATGACTGACAACTATCGACGACGAGTCAATACTGTATGTATTGAACTACTGAAGGGAACAATTCTACCGGCGAATGCTGACGTTTTATTGACAGCTATTCTACGTGACATCTACGGCGTATCTTACGAGGACCTTTATGGAGTGGCCATGAATGGGATACGACGAGTCTTTGTGAAATTTGCAAGCACTGAGGTGTATCGACGTGTGGTGGATGTCTACCAGGACAAGAAGATGGTGGTCAACATGGGAGTAGAGGTTTGTCTACATGACGTCTCGACAGTATACAAGTGGGTAAAACTTCATAACATACCATTTGAGGCGTGCTCTCAGGATATACGTGACGTAATGAAGGAATATGGTGTCATTCATGCTATAAATATAGGAAGATGGGCGCAGGGGCCATACGCTGGTTTGTTGGAAGGGTCATACTCAGTAAAAATGAGTTTGAGGAAACCCATACCGTCTTATGTGCTAATGGAATGTTTTCGCACACAGATTTATGTTCATTACCAGGGGCAAGTGAAAACTTGCAGGTTGTGTGGACAATCTGGACATTATGCAGCCGTTTGTGAGAGACGTAAGGAAGTGGTGAGGAACAATGAAGAGACAGCGAAGAGAACGGTGGATAATGAGCATGGGATGGAAGGAGCTGTTGAGGAACCTGCAAGTGTGCAGAATGTTGGTTTGGAAGTCACCCAATGGAGTGAGGAGGTGGACAAAGAGGAAGAGAGGGTGGACAGTGAGTTTACGGGTGGTGAAGACGTGGCTAATGACATGGAACATGAGAGTGTACATGAGAGTGGGGTAAGTGAGGGTATTGATGAAGCAATACTGAGAGACTTGGGTGAGTTTATTGGTGGTGAGGATTTAGATTTGATGCAGAGCGACATTGGAGACAGGCTGATAGACAGGGTGCACCTGCCTATTGACGAGACAGCGAGTGGGGGAGAAGAGGCAACGGAGGTGAGGGTTGAAGTGGAGATACATCAACAGTGTGAGGAAGAGGGAGTAGAGATGGATAAGAGTGAATCTCGGAAGAGATCAGGGGAAGAGGCAGAAAATGACATCATAACACCGGGACAGCGACCGGGGAAAAAGGCTTGGACAGAAGTGGTGAAGGGTAAAGGGGGGGGTGAGGGAGAGGAGTAGTACTGGAGTGTCAGCAACAGCAGTTGGAAAGAAAAAGGGTGGTTTACAGGCTGTAAGGAATGGTAAAGGTGAAGGTACACTGCCGCAAAGGAAGGGGAAACCTATGTCTCTACTTTCAAGTGTATTAGCATGAATATGAATGGCCTTCGTCAGGAGGTTAAAAGGAAATGGGTAGAGGTTACGCTAAGTAGGCTTCATGTAGACGTTGTGTTTTTCCAGGAACACAATTTTAGGAGTGGGGAGGAGTTGGCTATAAAGGGTTATAGGTTATTTGTGGGTAGGACGGATTTATTAAAAGGGGGAGTGGGTGTGGGTGTGAGGGAGGGATGTCCTTTTACTTTAGGTTCATGGGAGGTGGGGGGGAGGGGTAGGGTTGTTAGGGTGGATGGTAAGTGGGGTGTAGTGCAAGTTTGTTTCCTGGGGGTTTATTTGCCAGCGGTGCATAGTTTAAAAGTAAAGGAGGATTTTGTGAGGTCAGAATTGATATACGCCTTCCGGGGATTACCTCAAGTAACAGTAATTGGGGGAGACTGGAATAGTGTCATACGTGTAAAGGATGTGGAGCCGAGGGGTTCAACGCCAGTATTAAAAATACTGAGGGAGGTATTTAATGCGGTGGGTGTGGTGGATGTGGTAGGTGGGAATGAATTAGTGGAATATACATATTGTAGGGGTGCACATGCAGCGAGGTTAGATAGAATATATGTTACGAAAGCGGTGGTAGTGGAGAAGGTGGAGTGTGTTGATGTGGGGTTCTCTGATCATAAAGGTGTGTTAGCACAACTGGGATGGGAGGGTGCGGTGAGGGTTTATGGGAGTTATTGGAAGTTAAATGTTAGTTTGCTGAGTAGGTTAGGAGGGGAGATGAATTTTGAGGGTTGGTGGAGTGGGGTGTGGGGAGGGTAGGGGTATTATGGGGGTTGCGAAGTGGTGGAATGATAGGGGGAAACCAGCCATAAAAGATTTTTTTATGAGACTGGGCAGGGAAGATGCACGATTTAGGTTTGGGTATCAAAGGTATTTGGAAAGTTTGTTGCAGGGTCTATGGGGAGTGGGGGGGGGGCTGGTAGGGGTGAGGAAAGGGAAGGGGTGAGGGCGGCATTGCAGGAGTTACAGAATGAGAGGTTTCAGGCGCTGAGGTTGAGAAGTGGTATGGAAGAGGTATTATGGGGAGATAAAGTGTCGGCAGTGGTGCTGAGAAGGTTTAGGAAACGAAGGGAGATAATGACGATTGGTGCAATTGAGGTAGATGAGGGTATGGGGGGGTATGAAGTTGGGAGTGTGTTAAAAACCACGGAAGCAATGGGAGGGTATGGGGAAGTGTGGTTTGGGAAAAAATATGAGGAAATGGAGGAATTGAAAAGGGGGGAAGAAGGAATTTTGGGAAATATTATTGAGAGAGTGACAGAGGAGGAAAGGGAAGAGTTAGAGGGAGTTTTAACGGAGGAGGAAGTGTGGGAGGCAGTTAAGGGTCTCAGGATGGGGAAAACGCCTGGGATAGATGGGTTACCTGGGGAGTTATATGTTCAGTATTGGGATGTGTTGGTGAAAGTGTTTAATGATATGAAGGGGGAAGGGGTAATGGAGGAAATGGTAAGGACGGGGGTGGGGGTATTGGTGCCAAAGAGGGAGGGTGCGAGAAGTTTTCATGATTATAGGGTAATAATGTTGATGAGTACAGATTATAAGATTTATGCAAAGATTTTGGCAAACAGATTGAGGAGGAGAATGGGGAGTTGGTTACACGGGGGACAATATGGTATACCGGGTAGGAGTATGAGAAATGGGCACAGAAGGATTAAGGGTTTTATTGAAGAATGTACTGAGGGAGGGGTGTTAGGTCTGGATTGGGCTACGGCATATGATAGGGTTAATAGGAAGGTTTTATTTGATGTCATGATGCGCATGGGTTTTGGGGGTGAGGTGGTGGGTTGGGTAAAGCAATTGTATGAGAATGCGGTAATGAGGATGCAGATAAATGGACGGCTAGGGTGGGAAATTAGGATGGAAAAGGGTATACTTCAGGGTTGTCCTTGTCTCAATTATTTGCTATATTACAGGACCCGTTTTATAGGTTAGTGGAGAAGGGGGAAGGAGAACAGGGGAAGGGGACGCATGTAGGGGCAGAGGTCATAGGTTATGTTGATGACACAAATCTGTTAGTTACATCTGTAGAAAGTCTGAGGTGGGTAGGTGAAATAGTGGTGAGGTTTAGTATGTTAACAGGTATGGAAGTGAATAAACGTAAGTCCTTGTTGCTAGAGGTGGGAGGGTGGGTGGGGGGAACGTTGGGGGAGAGAGGGTTGGTCATGTGTTCGTGTTTTGAAGGTTTGTGGTATAATTTTTAGTAATGATTTAGGGAGGGCCAGGGAGGAGAATTCGAAGGGGTAGTGGATAGGGCTTTAGGCAGGATGAGGGGTTGGGGTTCTAAGGAAATTACTTTATTGCAAAGGGTGGTAGTGATTAATGTACTGATTTATAGTAAACTTTGGTTCAGAGTTGGAGTGTTTCCTCTAGTTGAGGAAGACGTACGTAGATTGGAAAAAGGTGTTTTGAGTTTTATATGGGGGAGGGGTAGGCATTGGTTAAGTAGGGAGGTGGTAGAAACGAGAGTGAAGTGGGGAGGTTTGGGTTTGGTTCCTTTGAGAAGGCGCCTGAGAAGTGTTTTCTGAAGCAAGAGTTTTGCTGATGGGAGGTAGGGGGGTAGGAAAATAGGGGGTAATAAAGGAAGTGAGGAAATGGTGGAGGGGTAAAGAGCTAGTAGAGTGCGAGAAAGTCATTAGGTTTCTGTTAGTGGTACGTGAACCTGCTAAGGTTATGTTACGTAGGTTGGATAGGATTAGTAGTAATGAGGTGGTGTTGCAAGGGGAGGCATTGTTTCCCTTATATGGGTGGAAAAGTATTTGGGGTTGGTTGAACAAAGTTAAGGTGGCTCCGAGAGTTAGGGAATTGGGTTATAGGTTTTTGCACGGCATATTGGCTACGAGGGGGCAACTGTTTATTATGGGGTTTGCAAGAGATGGGGTTTGTCCGAAGTGTGGGGAATATGAGACGGCATTTCATGCAGTGTATTTTTGTAAAAGCTTGGAGTTGGTAACAATATGGTTGCACAGAGTATTGGGATGGATAGGGGGGGGGAAAGTATCGGTGTTACGTGCACTGAGTTTAGATCTGAGTGAATTCCCGGAAGGCGTACGTAGGGCTATAACATACATTATGTTAGACTATTTGTATAATATATGGTGCATGAGAGAGGTGGAAGGGGTAGTGATGGTCAAGGTTCTAGCTGCGGTATTTGTTAAAACGAAAAATAGGAATGAATTAATTTACGGTAGAAGTTGGAGACAGAGTTTTCCGGAGGTTTATAGAGATATGACGGTGGGTGGGTTACGTAGGTTGGGGAGGGATGGGTAGGGGTGAGTGTTAGTTGTCGAGGAAAGTTAGGGGGAGGGACGTCTTAGTGGGGTAGAGGTTGTGTGGGGGGGTAGTGATAGTGATTGGGTTTTGAGTGTGGGTTTTAAGGGGTATGGGGGCATAGGTTTCCTGGGGTTGTGGCAGTGTAGCCTTTGTTTTGATGGTGGTTATTGATGTATAACAGCCTTTGTCTAACTTATGATGTTATTTTTGTAATCTTTGTTTTGTTGGTTTGAGTATAATTTATGAATATAGGTCAAGTTAGGATTGAGTTTTTCAACATCATGGTTGAGTGACAATGTAAGTTGTATGATTTAGTGAATTAAGGTTTTTGTCATGACGACAATGCTTTGGTAGGGATAATGTAATGGTAAATAGCACCAGTTTGGGTTTCCTTCTGTTTGTTTATAGGAGAAACCATTATAAGTGGCATGGTAGTTCATGTGTAAGTAAAATGCCAAATTAAGTTTAGTTTATGCAAAGATTTAACCTCTTTTAGGAGTATGGTGTAAGAATGGTACTATAGAACCATTGATAGCGAAGTTGTTTTTTTTTTGTGTATAATGACTTGTGTGGGTAACACAACAATATGTAGTTAAAATTTTGATATATAGGAATTATTCCTTAAATACCTGTTATAAAATGTTGCTGTTTATACATAACATGTAAGGTGGATCACATATGTATGTTTTGTAAAAAAGGGTTAGTGGCCAAGGAGTTATGATGACCTGAATAGTATATTCAGGTGGGCAGTGAAATAAAGTGGGGGTTTGAACTTTAATTTTATAGGATAAAACAGCCTATATTTGGGAAGTTCAGTTATATATGTGTATAATAGTGTTGTTGGAGTTTATAATGTACTTTTGTATAACCTTAGGTGATGTATGTTGTGATGATGGTATGTGTTAAACGTGATGTAGGTTATGGTTCTGAATATATTTAAGCGTGTTGCGCTTATTTTTGAGAAGAATTTAGGGTTAATTTTTTTGGGTCACATGTGAATGTGACTTAATAATATAAATACCATGTAAGGTGTATCACATATGTATGTTTCATAAAGGGGAATAATTTAGGATTGTTTTGACTGAGTATTGTTGTCAGGTGGGCAATAAAGTAAAGTGGGGGTTTTGTTTTAATTTATAGTTTAGGAGAGCCCTTGTATGGCAGTTTATTGTCATATTTGTGTATAATAGTATTTGTTGGATTTTGTAATATACTTTTTGGTGATGTAAGTTAATGTTGATGGTTTGTGTGAACCATGAATAGTTATTGTCAAGAATATGGTAAAGTATTTGTGCTTACCTTTGTGAAGAGTTACTTACGTAATTTTGTTTAGTCACATGTGTATGTGATAATTTGTGATATATATTGTTAAGACTGTAATGTTTAGGTTTTTATAATAAAATATAAAAAAAAAAAAAAAAAGTCCCTGGACCCATTATGTACCTCTGTAATCTTTTGACTACCGCCCACAGGATGCGTATGGGGTGCATAATAAAGATATCAAACTAACTAGGAGTATTTAACTTGCATATGTATATTGTGAGTATAGTGTAGTATGTTTAACAGTATTAAAATGTGTAATGCAATAGTTTTCTAAGGCAGAGGATAATGGTGAAACAGTGATTGTGAATGTAAATCAGATATTGTATGTTGTAGTTCAAGATTGCTGTATTGTGTTTAGTACGGTCTAGTTGCATATTAGCAGATATATCCTGTTTTTTGTAAGCATGTCTTTTAAATAAAATAAAAAAAAATAGGCGCTGCTGAGTAGATTAGCGAGTGGGTGGGTTGTTGGGTGAACGATTGGGTGGGTGAGCGAGTGGGTGGGTCAGTACGTGTATTTAGAGATTTGTACTTGTCTCCGACTCATAAGCTTTGTTGATTATCACTACTAGTTTAAGGCCACTTGAAATCTATCACATTGAAGAAAATATGTGTCTAATACTTCCACACTCAGTTTATTCTACTTTTCTACTACCCCGATAATTTAAAAAAAAATCTTCGATATTACTTTGATTAATCAGAATCTTTAGCTTTCATATATATTTTCATACCAGTGGTCCTCGAATTTCAAACAGTTTGACCCTATATGTGGTATTAATTCATCTTAAGCATATTATTTGTGTAATGACTCTCCCAATCCTCTTTTCCAGACTCCAATATTAGCTTCATTAATATTTCCTCATAGTGCACACCCCTCAGCGCTAGGACTATTCTGGTTGCAAGCCTTCCGATGATATTGACGTTAGTGTTGCTTATTATAGAATTGGCCTGACATATGTTGATTAAAGATTTTTCAAGGACTTTTTGCTAATTTTCCAGAAGATTATTTAGATGTTTGTTAGCCTCGCTTAACCTGATAAATTTATACAGTTGATTTGCTTCTCTTGCCATATGTTCGATATGATATGTTATACAGGAGCCTTTTCTTTCGTCAATATTTGTAGTTCCTCTTCGCTTTCCTTGTGTTTATTCGAATTAACTAGGAACCACTTGTTTGACCATGACTACACTAAATCTTCCTGGAAACTAAGTCTGTCTTCTCCATTTGATTTTTTTTAAATATTCACATCATCTGCAGATATACAGAGGATTAAGTGCCCTGTTGCAGGCATTTAACATATAATAGAACAAGCAGTGGACCTAGTACCTATCCTTTCTTTCACATTGATACTTTCTTCCATATTGCCGGTTATTGTCTTGTCTTTCAGGTACTCTAGTTTGTGGATCAAGTATTGATGGTTGGTGACCGGGTGGGTGGATGAACGAGTGAGTGAAAGGGGGGATAAACAAGTGGGTTAATTAGGGAAAAGATTTAAGTTTCAGCAGCTTGTGTGGAAGCTGAGGCTTGTTTGGAGAATTTTTGAGATTAAAAAAAAATCAGTATTTTGCACATGGTCTTTTTTTTTCAAGACATCGCAGGAGTATATCTGAAGGTTCGTTGGAGGGAAGCGTTTACCTGAGACCACCTGGGAGACCTGGTGGGAAGATCGAAGCCTCATTGCCGTTCATTCTGCTCCCTGGAGAGGCGCATGACGGAAACAACCCTTAAACTCATATTTTCCCGATGATTCTTGTTAAGGTGGCAATGTAAATCAACTCCCCTTGACGGAGGTAAACTCAGGCAGGGACAAAGAAGGTATTCCTGGTCTTTCCTTTCTATGGGAGGACACAAATTAATTCTCCTGTGCCCCGAGTTAAATCCGGAACAAGACGAAAAATGACGGACAAGCGGTCTGAGGTACAGCAACACTGGGAAAATCGCACTCATTTAAACTTAATGTTAGAGATTAAAATACTAAGAAGAGTAGAGATAAACGAAAAGAAAGAGATATGCTGACGAGACGAGACTGAAATATAGACAGTCTAACCATGAAAGATAAATGCGCAGAGAGACTATTAGAAAACAGATATACGGACAAGAAGAAGACTAAGGAGAAAAAAGAGACAAATACAGTTTAACAAATAAACAGTCAGAAATACTGCAAGATGCCAGGAAAAGCATACATACCAAATGTAATCCTCCGAAACCACACAATAAAAAATAATAACCCATTCAAGAACTGGCCTTGTGGTGCCTCTTCACCCAAACTCTCAACATAAAATAACAGTTTAAATTCAACCCTACATTTACTCCCTAAATCTAATCAAAATATAAATCGAAATACAGGAGTACCGTCAAAATTCACAAATCACAATCCAATTACAAAAGTGGTATTTTCAAACCTAGTCCAAAATTTAAATCTACAGTTGATCCCATATTCAAAATTCATAATCCGATTTCACAATACATACGCATTATCATCTTAAAAAAAATCACAATAAAAATCCATTATCGAAAATACCAACAACCAAACAATGCCTCTTCGTTCTTAACCTTACTGCCACAAATACATAAGTATCCAAGGACCCAATATTCAGACTTCCTGAAGCATATCCCACAGATTCCTGCTCGATATTTTGCTTTAGTGTGATACTATTTACTTTTTGTTGTGTGCTTAATGGTTTGTGTATTGCTGTATTAAACTTCATTATTATTTATAAGCATTAAATGGCAACTGCCTTCTAAAATTTTTGAAGAACCTTAGAATTCCAACTAGGTGGACCGCATTCCCCTAAACTTTCTAAGGATTCTTGGATTCAGACTTTTTAAATTGCATCCAAATATTCCAAAAGACACCAAGTTTTAAACTTACTATGTTACGTCCCAAAAATATCCATCAAGTCAGAATTCTGACTTGAGTGTATAAATCAAGTCAGATTGCATCCTAAATATTCCCAAGGACACCAGGTTTCAAACTTGGTTGAGTAACTAAAATTCGCAAGGTCTTCAGAATTCTGACGTTGTTGATCGCGTCGCTTAGTCGTTCTGTGTGTATATATAACGAAGCCAAGAGACGACAAACACCACTAACAAGATCCACCAGCCGGGAAGTATATTTTGCACACTTACTCTCGACTGTTGTGGAAAGCAGTTACTCGGGTTGTTAGAGTGTAAACAAGAAGTCTTGAACAGTTTCTTGGACAAATATACGAGTATTTGGTGCTAGTGGATGATGAGTCAGTAGTGCGAGTGTGTCAGTGCTTCTTGCTAGTGAGTGGAATCAGTAGTGTGAGTGTGTCAGTGAGTGTGATGAGTATATCCTACATCTTAATACGAGTACATGAGTTATTCTTAGTACATCTTCACAATGTTAGTGCATAATAAACACATTTTGAGTTTATTTTTATAATTAAAGCACATGAGTACATTCTGAGTACTTCATAATTTAAGTATATTGCATACTGAGTTCATGTTTATCACATGAGTGTATCTTCACAAAAATGAGCACAGGGTGCATCATGAGTATGTGTTGAGTACATCTCTACCAAATCTCTTCCAGGGTTAAACAAAATTTCAGACCAAGGCGTCGATAACTTAAATAAGAAAATATATTTTCCTTCGTAGGTATATATTTGAACAGTAGGAGTGATAATTAAGAAGACAGAGCATTAAAACAGGCCTCTACTTTCTACACACACTGTGTCCAATTGTAAAAATATTTGTAAAACACTTAAAGAGAGTGCTCATACAGATGTGAAGTAGGTAAGAAAAGAGGAATGAAGGAAGTGAACTATGACAAAGAAATTGCTTTCCTATGAGCGTAAAAATTAGGTTACCAATATATATTTGAGAGGGCAAAGGAGGGGTTGTAGCGCTGTTTTGGGCATTTGAAGAAAGTGGAATACAATAGGATGACCAAGAAAGGGGTATAAATCAGGGGTGAATGAAGGGGTATGGGTCGTCCCAAGAAGGGTTGGAGAGAGGGGTAAAGGAGGTTTCGAATTCTAGGTGCTTGAGCATCCAGCAGGTTTGTGTCCCTGAGTGATTCACGGATACTGGTTACCCTTAGTGGGACACGAACGGTGTGTTTATAAACCGAATAAAAAAATTAATGGAATACCGAGACTCGATCCAGTGGTCCGACGATCCTTGAATCTCCAGCCCTAACTAAGAAATGTCTTTCACTAGATAGGCTAGTGTTAGACACTGTTGGCTTTAGAGAGTCGCAGCAGTGTCTAACACTAACCTATTTAGTGAAAGACATTTTAATGAGTATTACTCCAACCAATCA
Source organism: Cherax destructor (assembly GCA_009830355.1). Classification (NCBI taxonomy): domain Eukaryota; kingdom Metazoa; phylum Arthropoda; class Malacostraca; order Decapoda; family Parastacidae; genus Cherax; species Cherax destructor. The sequence goes on from WNWK01009017.1 coordinate 59,493, forward strand.
GTTGCTTATGGTAAAATTAGCTCTTCCATTTTCTTTCCCATTAAACTCTATTCAGGAATTCTTATTCCTCTCTGAGTACCTCTTCTGTAGTCTCTGTGAAAGGTTGGATGTCTGGACACTCTAAGATATAATGCGTCTGTCTATGGTCCTGTCTCTGTCCACACACTTTGCATTTATGTCATTGACATCTCCATACAAACCGTTGTACCAGGGATACTAACAGTTTAGCCTTAGTTAAGTACAGTAGTAACATCCTGCAGTCTACTGACCTTGTTACTTTTCCCATAGTTATGTTTAACTTGACACATTTCATTATGATAGATATTGGCTAGTTCCTGTCTGTACTCTTCTACTGTTTTTCGAGCTTGTTTGCTAGTTTCTGTCTAACAGTGTTTCATAAACTTGTTTGAAAATACAAAAATTATACTCTACATTTTCTTTATTTAATGCTTGTTTAGCTAATTCATCAACTTTGTCATGCTCCTGGAGGTATATGTGAGAGGTAATCCCTTTCTTAATAATTTGTTTATAGCTTGATATACAAGCATGCTACATTCAGGTATCAGGCTATTTAGAACAAGTAATAAGGAAAGAGAAGCAGTTACAATTGAATTGTGTGTAGTCGTAGCTTCCACAAGCTTGAGAGCAACAAGTAGGGCAAACAGTTCAGTTTGTAAACCGGAAGACCAGTTATTAATTATAATACACCTCCATATTATAGTACTATCACGCAAGTTTACAATAACAGCACTTCTCGCCCTCCCACTGTCAAGGTTAATTAAGGAAGCCATCGGAGTACATAGTCTGGGATATCACCCAGACTTATCTGTCGTGTATGTGTTGCACATCACTGGTATTAGAAAATAATCGAAGTTGAGGATTGTGCATGATTAGTTTCAAGGTTTTGGGATATGATGTTGTTTCCTAATATGATACAATCTATGTAGTCCAAACATTTTTATGTGTGTGGTTGCTATTTGAATCCATGTTGATTCACTTGTCCCATGAATTATATGTTCTAGTAATTCTGTAGAGACAACATTGATTACCACGCACCACCTTCAGTCCTGTCATGACACTGATTTCACGCATTCTATCAGTAATTCTTTACTCAGGCTAAGTATTTTAGTGATAAGCTGAACATCAAAACCCGGTCGTTCAGACACGTAAATATTTATTCCCATCCAATATTTACTTTCAGACATGACAGCTCTGACCAAGTATAGTTCTGTGTTGGGAGTCCCAAACTGGTAGTTCTATACCAATAGTTCAAGTTCGACAGTTCCGGACTGGTAGTCGTAGGCCAATAGCCCCAGACTAGCAGTCACTGGTAGTCCTAAACCTCTAGTACCGAAATGTAGCCCCGAAATAGTAGTCCTGCACTAGTAGCTACAACCCTTTGCCCCAGGGTAGGTAGTGCCTTAGCTCCTTTCATGGTGAGAGGAAGGCTTGTTTATGGTAACTAGGTAGTTTACGGGGATAGTTACTCAGGTCACTGTCTGGGTATAATGAGCAGGAGGAAGAGGAGGATGCGGGGCAAGAAAAGAGAGAGAAAAACAGAGAGAGAAAGGAAGAGGACAACAGAGACAGAGAGCGTCAAGCTGATGAATCTAACATCTGTAGTTCCTCATGATGAAGTTACTTTACTAATGTAAAACCGACGATATCAACACATATTCTCTCTCTCTCTCTCTCTCTCTCTCTCTCTCTCTCTCTCTCTCTCTCTCCCTGTGGTTTAGCGCTTCTATTTGATTATAATAATAATAATATCTCTCTCTCTCTCTCTCTCTCTCTATCTCTCTCTCTCGCTCTCTCGCTCTCTCTCTCTCTCTCTCTCTCTCTCTCTCTCTCTCTCTCTCTCTCTCTCTCTCTCTCTCTCTCTCCGACCAATATTTGGAATGGAGTGCCGACCTATAGCCTTAACTACAGTCTCATTAACTTAACGTTAATATTAGATAAATAAATAGATATCATAATTACATAAAAAATATTAAAATTTCTTAAGAATAATAGGTTAACAAAAAATCAATACGTAATTAGAAAAAAAATTCCTGCCTAACAAATTAACTCCCCTCGCCAAACACAGGTGTGTCTGCGGCAGTATATCAGGCATTGTCTTATTTGCTAGGAAGCTGAAGGAAGGACTGCAAGGCATGAAGAAGTTAGCAACATCACCACGAGAAGCCTTGCAACACCTTAATGCCCAGCAAGAAACGAACCACCAAAACTACGTAGATTCGACGGTAGCCAAAAGCATCCAGATGAAATTACCTTGTAAACCTGGACACCATGGTAAACAAGTGGTGTGGGGATACGAGTGATACATATCTGACTGATACATATATACAGCAGGGATGAAGGAAGTGCAGCTACCAGCTTCAGGGACTCCCAGTAGAATAGAAGATACAGTGAACCTGCTCATCGTTGCATGTTTCTTCCCATAGTTTCAGAGACCCCTCGTCTCACGAGGAAAGTGCGCATCCAAGTAGGCAAAAGATTCATCACGGCAACTAAGAACCCTAGAGCAGCTCATTTTCTCTTCTGACATCTCAGTGTGGCAGATATATATATATATATATATATATATGTGTATATATATATATATATATATATATATATATATATATATATATATATATGTCGTGCCGATTAGGTAAAACTGGTCAATTAGCAAGAACATTCGCCACCCAGCTCTCGTGAGAGAAGGGTGTGCTACTCTGGTCTCTGGCCCCTGGTGGAGACTGTGAGCAACTTTATTTTCACTGTCATGGCGGCGGTGGGCAGACGCCGCATCAACACCGTCTGCATAGACATGGTTACAGGAGTAATCCAACCTGCTGTGGCGGCTACAGTAATACCTACTATTCTTCGTGATATATACAACATTGATATGGAGGAACTGTATGGAGTGGCACTTAATGGCATGAACAGGATCTTTGTGAAGTTGTTAACGGCTGCAGCATATGAGACATTGGTAGAGCGACATCAGGACAACGTCTACACGGTCAATGCGACATTGCAGGTGCGATTAAAGGATGTGTCGCGCACCTACACATGGGTAAAGGTAAAGAATGTGCCTTTTGAGGCAGATCAAATGGATGTGGGACGTGTCTTCAGCGAGTATGGGACAGTACATCTGGCAACGGCAGGAAAGTGGAGTGTGGGACCCATGGAGGGTCTTCCTGAGGGATCTTTCACCTTAAAGATGTCGTTACGGAGGCCCATTCCATCTTACATCATTATGGCTGAGTTTCGTACGCAAGTGTACGTGACTTACGCAGGACAAAGGAGGACGTGCAGGATATGTGGGAATTTTGATCATGTAGCAGCGGATTGTTTGCGGAGAGGTGCTCAACGAACCGCTGAACGCAAGATCCCGACAGAACCACAGGGAAAGTATGAGGGGACGGCTGGTGATGAGGGACAGCAGCAAAGGACCAGGAGCTGGAGTGAAATAGTGGAGGGTGTGGCAGAACCGTGCCACCCATCAGAGCCTACTTTGGAGAGAGAGGTGAATGAAAAGGAGGTTGAGGAAGTACCTGTGATAGAGGAAGGCATGGATGTGCCTCTGGTGGAAGTGATTCAGGGATTACTGGATGATCCATTACAGGTGTTGCATGTTCGGGATGGGGCAGATTTGGTGGAGGAGGCACGAATTGGGATTGACTCGGGGCAGGAGAGTCCTGAGGTAGCAGCATTGGTGCGTGAGTGTGTCAATGTGGAGGTGCATCAGAGTGATAGTGGGGACATGATGGATGTGGGGAGCGGGTCGCGGAAGCGATCTGGCACGGTCGAAGATCATGATGATATCTTGACACCGGCCCAGAGGGTCACGAAGAAGCCTTTGGTGGAAGTGAAGGGGAATGACAGGGGAGGGGAGTTGGCAAGAGATGATGGTAAGGATGCTGCTATGGGCAGCAAAAGTGTGGGCAAGGGGGGTGGTAAAGGAAGGATAATGTCACAGTCTGTGCAGAGGTCGAAAGGTAAACCCACTCATTTATATTCCAGTGTCTAACTATTAATGTTAATGGATTGAGGGCAGAGGTCAAGCGACGGTGGGTAGAGGGAACTTTGAGACGGTATGGTGTGCAAGTGGGGTTCCTACAGGAGCACAATTATAGATGTGGACGTGAATTATGTTTGCAGGGATATGAGGTGTATGCAGGGTCTTCAGGGAAATTAAAAGGGGGTGTGGCAGTGGTCATTAGCACGTCAAGCCCCTTTGTTCTACGAGCGTGGGAGGAGAGTGGGGGGGGCAGGGTGGTAAGGGTGGAGGGGGATTGGGGGGGTGAAGGTTTGTTTCGTAGGGGTTTATATGCCGCGGAGGCTTCTCGAAGAGTGAAAATTGATTTTTTAAACGATTACATGGTGGGGGCATTGGGAGGTTTGCCGGGCGTGGCAATATTGGGAGGGGATTTTAATAGTGTAATTAGAAAAAGGGATGTGGAACCTAGGGGAGCGGGTTGTGAGTTGGGGCGTTGAGGGATTTATTGAGTAGTGCAGGTTTTAGGGACGTAGTGGGGGGGTTTTGTGGAGTATACTTTTGTTAGGAAGGGATATGCGGCGCGTTTGGATAGGGTATATGTGACAGGGAGGGTGGTTGTAGGGAGGGTGCAGACTTTTGATGTGGGATTCTCGGATCATAGGGGTGTTCTGGCAGATGTGAGTTGGGAAGGGGTGATTAGGTGGTATCAGAGTTATTGGAAGCTGAATGGTAGATTATTGACTGGCATGGGTAGGGCGGATGATTTTAGGAGGTGGTGGGGGTCATTGTGGGAGCAAAGGGGAGAGGATAATAATGATTTGGTGGAATGGTGGGAGAGCTGTGCGAAAATAGGAATTAGGGAATATTATCAGAAGCTGGGGCGAGAGGAGGTGTGCTGGAGGTATGGTCTACAAAATATCTTGAGGGTTGTTGCAAGGTTGTTATGAGCGTGGAGGAGTGCAGGTGACGGATGAGATTCGAGGTTTGAAAGAAAGACTGAGGGATTTGCAAAATGAGAGGTTTGATGCGTGCAGAGTGAAAGCGGGTATGGATGATGTTTTATGGGGTGACAGACCATCGCGGTATGTTGTGGGCAGGTGTAGGGGGCGCAGAGAGGCTATGACGATAGACTACCTGGATGTGGAGGAGGATTTGGAAGGATTCAATAGGGGTCAACGTTTACGGACGACTGAGGCGATGGGAGTTTACGTAGATAAGTGGTTTGAGGCGTATTTGCGGAGCAAGGGTGGGGGCAGGAGTGAAGGTGAGATTGTAGAGGAGGGTGTGGTAGGGGTTTTGGGAACAAGGACAGGTTGTGTCTGGAGGGAGAAATAACAGAGGAGGAGGTGTGGGAGGCGGTGAATGGAATGAGTAGGGAAAGGCGCCTGGTATGGATGGTATGGTGAATGAATTTTATAGGGTACATTGGGATGTGTTGAAGGAATGTATGGTGGCCTTGATGAATTGTATGAAGAGTAGGTGTAGAATGGGGAGGGAGCAGGGCATGGGGGTGGTAGTATTAGTTAAGAAGAGTAATCAGGGAACATGGTGCAGAATTATAGACCTCTGGTAATGATGAATGCAGATTATAAAATCTTTGCGAAGGTTTTGGGGAACAGATTGAAGAGAGTATTGCAGAAGGTGATAGCGGAAGGACAACGAGGGATACCAGGTAGGTGTATGATTGAGGGACATGAACGCATCAAGGGATTTATAGAGGGGGCTGGGGGAGGAGTATTAGCGTTGGACTGGAAGGGGGCATATGATAGTGTGGAGAGAGGGATGCTGTATGCAATCATGAGGAAACAGGGGTTTGGTGAGGAGGTAGTTAGGTGGGTAGAGACGGTGTATTCGGGGGCTACTGTGCGCGTGCAGGTGAATGGGAAATTGGGAAGGGTGGTACGAATGGATAGGGGTTTGCGACAGGGATGTCCATTATCCCAGATATTGTTTGCGTGCATGCAAGATCCCTTTTACAGGATGATTGTGAAGAATGTGGTGGTGGGTGGGATACAGGGAGGGAGGGAGGAAATGATATAGTGGGGTACGTGGACGATACCACGGTGCTGGTGAGAATGGAAGAGGGATTGAAGATTATTGAGGGGCTCTAAGGGTGTTTTGTGCAGCTACGGGTATGAGAATTAATGGGGCGAAATCGCGTTTGTTGGAGGTAGGGGCATGGATTGGAGGTAGATTGGCTGAGAGATATGGGTGGATTATTGTGGATAGTCTGAAAATTTGTGGTATTATGTATATGGGTGACAGTATGGAGGCCAGGAGGGTGAACTCTGGGAGGGTGGTGCAACTAGCGCTAGATAGGTTGACGAGTTGGAGGGCGGGGATCTTTCCTTGCATCAGAGGGTGATAGCGGTGAACGTGCTGATCTACAGTAGACTGTGGCACGTGGCAGTGGTTTACCCTCTGATGCAGGAAGATGTGAGAGGGTTGGAGGTGAGGGTTTTAAGTACATTTGGGCTTTCGGTAAACACTGGTTGAGGAAGGAGGTGGTTAGGAAGAGAGTGGAGTTAGGGGGTTGGGGCTTATTTGGGTGGAAAGGAGGTTGATGTGTTTGTTTGTGAAACGGTGTATGGTGCGGCTGGGAGGCACTGAGGGGCTACTGTGGGAGCGGTGGAGCGGGAGGTGCGCAGATGGTGGGGGTGTATCGTTGGGGACGTGTTGGGATATATTGCGGCATTTGGTGATTGTGAGGAGGGTACAAGAAGTGAAGGCTAGTGTTTTGGAGGTCGCGTGTGGGGAAGGATGGGATTGGAGGGGTGGCTGAATACCCTATGTATGATTGGGGATTGATCTGGAGGGTTTGAAAGGTATGAGGATTAGGGCTGGGGATAGGGAATTAATGTATAGGTTTCTACATGGGGTGGTGGCAGATAAGGCATTGTTATGTCGGATGGGCATTGTTCAAGATGGGTGCTGTAAAAGATGTGGGTCGCAAGAAACAGTGATGCATGCTATATATTTTTGTGAGGAACTGGGGGTGGTGAGAGAATGGATAGGCAGGGTGTTGAGGAAAATGGGGGTGGGGTATTTCAGTACTGAGGGCTATGAGTATGGATATACGAGGGTGGGTGATAGAGAACGCAGGGGTTTATGGTATTTAATGGTGGATTTCGTGTGTGTGTCCTGGAGACTGAGGGAGCAGGGGTGGGGGAAAGGATTAGAGCTATGGGGGCACAATGTATAGGAGTAAATGCAGGAATCGGGTGGTGTATGGGAGTAAATGGAGTCTGCATTTTCTGATGAGTATAGGAACATGGTTTTGCGGATGTATTGTAGACGTAGAAGGGGCTTGACGTGGTAGGAGGGTAAGCTCATCCTGGTTAAGGTATGACGAGTGAGCGTGGAGTTTTGGATGTGTATTAGGGTGTAGTTCTAGGTGGGGGGAGGTGTGTCTGTTGGGTCATAGTGGGAGAGGGGGAATTTAATTATCAAGATAATTTTAGCGGTTGTGGGGAGATAAGGGGGTTAGGGTATGTGTGCATGGAGGGGGGTTGGGATGACTAATGACGCAGGGGGGGTGGCTTTTCAAGTGGGGGAAGGGTTTTGATTATAGGGGTTAATCTTTTTGTAAGGGGTTTGAGTGGGTTTGCCTGACGGGTTTTCTTGGTCGGAGAGGCATGGGTCTGGAGTATGAGTATGGGGAGCTTCTCTGTTGGATGATGACGTAGGGAATACAAAATATTAGCCTCATGTATAAAAATGAAAATAAAAAAAAAAAAAATTAGCAAGAACTCATCTAAAATTAAGTCCTTTCTAAAATTTTCTCTTATACGTTTAAAGATATTTTTTTTTCATTTATGTTAATGTAAGAATTTATAATGTTGTACCAAGAGAAACTTTGAAAACCTACCTAACCTTATTACAACAAGAGCAATTTAATTTAGCCTAACCCAACTAAATATATTTTAGATACGTTAACATTAATTTAATAATAAACAAACACAATGAAATATATTTTTTTCGTTATGTTCAGAATGATTTTGGCGAAATTATTGCATACACAAATTTTCACTTGTCATATATGGCAAGGTGAGCGTTGCTATTTAAGCCAAAATCGCAAGTTTTACCTAATCGGCACGACATATATATATATATATATATATATATATATATATATATATATATATATATATATATGCGTTAGTCGTGCCGAATAAGACAAATCTGTCAATTAGGAGGACCTAATCTAAAAATGTAAGTTTTCCGTTAGTATTTTCATTCAATTTTGCATCAGATCTAACTTCAGACACCAACAAAGTTTGAATATAATTTAAATTAGCCTACTCCCTCTCAACACAACACAATACAATAAGTGTGAGGGGCCCAAGATTGTTCAACTGCCTCCCAGCATACATCAGGGGGATTACCAACAAGCCCCTGGCTGTCTTCAAGCAGGCACTGGACAGGCACCTCAAGTCGGTACCTGATCAGCCGGGCTGTGGTTCGTACGTTGGACTGCGTGCGGCCAGCAGTAACAGCCTGGTTGATCAGGCTCTGGTCCAGCAGGAGGCCTGGTCACAGACCGGGCCGCGGGGGCGTTGACCCCTGGAATTCTCTCCAGGTAGACTCAACCTATCGGGAAAACGTCCGTTGTCTTTTTGAGAATGTGTGTGTGTGTCATAAAACTCCAGACCGACGCTAACGCGTTGGTCTGGAGTTTTATGACTCTCCGACCGCGGGTTCTATCCCCGCCAGTGGTATGGTTTGTTTGCGATCGTGTCATTACGATTTCATGAGTTGTGTGTGTAACAATATACTTTTGGAACTGAAGGTTTACTCACTTTATAATGTGCAAACGTCTCTCGAGATAAGACAGTGTTATGGCCTAAGATGTCGGTCTATCACTTGAACGGAGTAAAGCTCCAAAAAAACGAGCACACAGGTAATGGATTTTCTTTTTACCTGAGAAAAAACAGATAAAAGAAAAGCAGAGGCCAACGTCGAGAGACAGCAGGTGGTACAGAATAAATACATGAAAGATTGAGAATTCAGACTGTAGACTCAAATTTACATCCTTTATTACAATTGTGCAAGCTAACAGAACGAAAGTAAAAGCATCAGTACCGAACAGACAAAAATACAAATATAAACACTAGCCGGAACAAGAGTACGCACATCAGTACAGGACGGAACAAGAGTACGCACATCAGTACTGGACGGAACAAGAGTACGCACATCAGTACAGGACGGAACAAGAGTACGCACATCAGTACAGGACGGAACAAGAGTACGCACATCAGTACTGGACGGAACAAGAGTACGCACATCAGTACAGGACGGAACAAGAGTACGCACATCAGTACAGGACGGAACAAGAGTACGCACATCAGTACAGGACGGAACAAGAGTACGCACATCAGTACAGGACGGAACAAGAGTACGCACATCAGTACAGGACGGAACAAGAGTACGCACATCAGTACAGGACGGAACAAGAGTACGCACATCAGTACAGGACGGAACAAGAGTACGCACATCAGTACAGGACGGAACAAGAGTACGCACATCAGTACAGGACGGAACAAGAGTACGCACATCAGTACAGGACGGAACAAGAGTACGCACATCAGTACTGGACGGAACAAGAGTACGCACATCAGTACAGGACGGAACAAGAGTACGCACATCAGTACAGGACGGAACAAGAGTACGCACATCAGTACTGGACGGAACAAGAGTACGCACATCAGTACTGGACGGAACAAGAGTACGCACATCAGTACAGGACGGAACAAGAGTACGCACATCAGTACAGGACGGAACAAGAGTACGCACATCAGTACAGGACGGAACAAGAGTACGCACATCAGTACAGGACGGAACAAGAGTACGCACATCAGTACAGGACGGAACAAGAGTACGCACATCAGTACTGGACGGAACAAGAGTACGCACATCAGTACTGGACGGAACAAGAGTACGCACATCAGTACAGGACGGAACAAGAGTACGCACATCAGTACAGGACGGAACAAGAGTACGCACATCAGTACAGGACGGAACAAGAGTACGCACATCAGTACTGGACGGAACAAGAGTACGCACATCAGTACTGGACGGAACAAGAGTACGCAGAACATTACTGGACGGAACAAGAGTACCCAGACCACTACTGGACGGAACAAGTACTGAATGGACAAAAGTACAAATACCAGTACTGGACGGAACAAGAGTACTCAGACCAGTACTGGACGGAACAAGAGTACGCAGAACATTACTGGACGGAACAAGAGTACCCAGACCACTACTGGACGGAACAAGTACTGAATGGACAAAAGTACAAATACCAGTACTGGACGGAACAAGAGTACTCAGACCAGTACTGGACGGAACAAGAGTACGCAGAACATTACTGGACGGAACAAGAGTACCCAGACTAGTATTGGACGGAACAAGTACTGAATGGACAAAAGTACAAATACCAGTACTGGACGGAACAAGAGTACGCAGAACATTACTGGACGGAACAAGAGTACTCAGACCAGTACTGGACGGAACAAGAGTACGCACATCAGTACTGGACGGAACAAGAGTACTCAGACCAGTACTGGACGGAACAAGAGTACGCAGAACATTACTGGACGGAACAAGAGTACCCAGACTAGTATTGGACGGAACAAGTACTGAATGGACAAAAGTACAAATACCAGTACTGGACGGAACAAGAGTACGCAGAACATTACTGGACGGAACAAGAGTACTCAGACCAGTACTGGACGGAACAAGAGTACGCAGACCAGTACTGGACGGAACAAGAGTACCCAGACCAGTACTGGACGGAACAAGAGTACTCAGACCAGTACTGGACGGAGCAAGAGTACTCAGACCAGTACTGGACGGAACAAGAGTACTCAGACCAGTACTGGACGGAACAAGAGTACGCAGACCAGTACTGGACGGAACAAGAGTACCCAGACTAGTATTGGACGGAACAAGTACTGAATGGACAAAAGTACAAATACCAGTACTGGACGGAACAGGAGTACACAACTCTGTCTTAGATATTCACTTGTTGCTTGTCTGTACTCTTTTTAGGTAGTACTTGTTGCTTGTCTGTACTGTTTTAGGTAGTACTTGTTCCTTGTCTGTACTGTTTTGGGTATTACTTGTTGCTTGTCTGTAATTAGTTCTGTCTTGTATACTAACTTGCTCCTTGTCTGTACTTAACTCTTGGATATTAACCCTTTCCATCGCTCTCTTGTTTAGACCACCTTTGCCCGAATCCAGCTGTCTATATATTAATCATGTAGAATTTTGGTGTTTGTATGTGTTCACCCTCATGTATTAACAGATAATAACTTTATCCAACATTTACATGGACAAAATCTATAGGGTAAGAACCAGTAAAAAGTGACGAGTTTAAAAAAAATCGACAAAGCTGTAGTTATCGCCAGGTAGCGTCTGATGAACGAAAAACTGAAAATAATCGATAAAAGTACTTGTTTATTTGGCTTTACAAGTCTACATATATGGAATATTCATCTTCCTGTGCTCACTTGGCCGTCCTGTGTTTGTACTCACTTTGAGTTATAAGGATTGATTCTTAACTTCTGGCCTCCCCAGTCATTCAATTATTCACAACTGGTCCTGGTATCTTGGGCTCCTAAATACTTTTGTCTCAAAAAATTGCTCTTTTGTACCATTTTCAGTTTCTCTGCTTAATTCTTAATTTGTCATAAACCTGTTCACCTTGTGTTAGTTACCATTTTGTCCTAGGCACATGTCGATTAGACACTACACTAGGCCTGTTGTATGTGTTAGATAAGATAAGATAAGATTTCTTCGGATTTTTAACCCCGGAGGGTTAGCCACCCAGGATAACCCAAGAAAGTCAGTGCGTCATCGAGGATTGTCTGTCTTATTTCCATTGTGGTCCTTAATCTTGTCCCCCAGGATGCGACCCACACCAGTCGACTAACAACCCAGGTACCTATTTGCTGCTAGGTGAACATGACAACAGGTGTAAGGAAACACGTCGAAATGTTTCCACCCGCCGGGAATCGAACCCGGGCCCTCCGTGTGTGAAGCGAGAGCTCAAGCCACCAGACCACCGGTTAGTGTGTGTGTGTGTGTGTACTCACCTAATTGTGGTTGCAGGGGTCGATACTCAGCTCCTGGCCCCGCTTCTTCGCTGTCTGCTACTGGGTCTCTGCTCTCCCTGCTCCATGAGCTTTATAATACCTTGTCTTAAAACTATGTATGGTTCCTGCCTCCACTATATCTTCCTCTAGACTATTCCACTTCCTGACTACTCTGTGGCTGAAGAAATGCTGTGTGTGTATGTGTGTGTGTGTGTGTGTCAGCGTCTGAAAAATACCAGATCTGCTCCTTTACAAAAGTCAACACAAAAACAGTTTTATAACCTGCCTCGCTTGTCTTCCATCAGCAAGATATTGTGACCCGGGAGATCTTTTTCAAAGTCATCTCAGGCAGTGACTCTTGAGCTATATATTGAGTCAGTGGAAGAAGGTAAAATTGAGATGTGAGTGATTCGTTGAATGCGTCCCTGAGTGCATGCCAAGCATATTTTGAAAAGGACAAATTATCTAATAATGCGCAGAATAAATCTTTGATACTTTTAGAAACAATTGAACGAAACTTATGTGTTACAACACCCGTGGAGTTCATTCTTACCGATTGTACATTGAAATTTACATTAAACAGGAGGTTATTGTGAGACAGTCATGTGTGCAAACCTTATAGTCGAAAGTTAATCTTGCCAGAATCCAGATATCTGAAAAGCATAGCATGTTTGATTAAGTCGTATCAGTAGAAACATTGTTTTCCTTATACGACTTTATTCTTTTTTGTGAACTTTTTCTCCAGTGACTATACTTATATTGCTTTATTGTAAGTATTGGTAGGGGACATTGTGTTTGAATACGTGCAACACTTGTTAAAGAGGAATACCAGCGCTACTTACCTGCCGCGTACCACATTACACTCTGGGAGGATGGGGTACGTTATGGGCATTGTCACTCTGGGAGGATGGGGTACGTTATGGGCATTGTCAGAAAGTAGTTTAGCAACCCAGCTCTCAGACGAGCCTAAGTATTAGTGCCTCTGTATGATTATTACTTTTTTTTATTTTTACAGATGTTATATGCACATAAAAGTATATTACCTGGAGTTTACCTGGAGAGAATTTCAGGGGTCAACGCCCCTGCGGCCCGGTCTGTGACCAGGCCTCATGTTGGACCAGAGCCTGATCAACCAGGCTGTTACTGCTGGCCGGCCGCACGCAGTCCAACGTACGAACCACAGCCTGGCTGGTCAGGTACCGACTTCAGGTGCCTGTCCAGTGCCTGCTTGAAGACAGCCAGGGGTTTGTTGGTAATCCCCCTGATGTATGCTGGGAGGCAGTTGAACAATCTTGGGCCCCTGACACTTATTGTGTTGTCCCTCAACGTGCTAGTGGCACCCCTGCTCTTCATTGGGGGGATGTCACATCGCCTTCCGAGTCTTTTGCTTTCGTAGGGAGTGATTTTCGTGTGCAAGTTTGGTACTAATCCCTCGAGAATTTTCCATGTGTATATAATAATGTATCTCTCCCGCCTGCGTTCTAGAGAGTACAGGTTTAGGAACTTCAAGCGTTCCCAGTAATTGAGGTGGTTTACCTGGAGAGTTCCGGGGGTCAACGCCCCCGCGGCCTCATGGTGGATCAGGGCCTGATCAACCAGGCTGTTACTGTTGGCCGCACGCAGTCCAACGTACGAACCACAGCCTGGCTGGTCAGGTACCGACTTTAGGTGCCTGTCCAGTGCCTGCTTGAAGACAGCCAGGGGTCTATTGGTAATCCCCCTTATGTATGCTGGGAGGCAGTTGAACAGTCTTGGGCCCCTGACACTTATTGTGTTGTCTCTCAACGTGCTAGTGGCACGTGTGCAAGTTTGGTATACTAATCCCTCTAGAATTTTCCAAGCGTATATAATAATGTATCTCTCCCGCCTGCGTTCTAGGGAGTACAGGTTTAGGAACTTCAAGCGTTCCCAGTAATTGAGGTGGTTTATCGCAGTTATGCGTGCCGTGAAGGTTCTCTGCACATTTTCAAGGTCAGCAATTTCACCCGCCTTGAAAGGTGCAGTTAGTGTGCAGCAATATTCCAGCCTAGATAGAACAAGCGATCTGTAAAGTGTCAACATGGGCTTGGCATCCCTGGTTTTGAAGGTTCTCATTATCCATCCTGTCATTTTTCTAGCAGATGCAATTGCTACGGTGTTATGGTCCTTGAATGTGAGACCCTCTGACATGATCACTCCCAGGTCTTTGACATTAGTTTTTCGCTCTATTGTGTGGTTTGAATTAGTTTTGTACTCCGATGAGATTTTAATTTCTTCACTTTTTCCGTATCTGAGTAATTGAAATTTCTCATCATTGAACTTCATATTGTTTTCTGCAGCCCATTTAAAGATTTGGTTTATGTCTGCTTGGAGTCTTGCAGTGTCTTCAACGGTGGACACTGTCATACAGATTCGTGTGTCATCTGCAAAGGAAGACACAGCACTGTGGCTTATATCCCTGTCTATGTCCGATATGAGGATGAGGAACAGGATGGGAGCAAGTACTGTGCCTTGTGGAACAGAGCTTTTCACAGTAGCTGCCTCAGACTTTACTCTGTTGACTACTACTCTTTGTGTTCTACTTGTTAGGAAATTATAGATCCATCTACCAACTTTTCCTGTTATTCCTTTATCACGCATTTTGTGTGCTATTACACCATGGTCACACTTGTCAAAGGTTTTTGCAAAGTCTGTGTATATAACATCAGCATTCTGTTTGTCTTCTAGAGAATCCAGGACCTTGTCGTAGTGGTCCAGTAGTTGGGACAGACAGGAGCGACCTGCTCTAAACTCATGCTGCCCTGGATTGTGTAATTGATGGGTTCTAGATGAGTGGCGACCTTTCAAAGATTTTTATGATATGGGACGTTAGCGCTATTGGTCTGTAGTTCTTTGCTATTGCTTTACTGCCCCCTTTGTGGAGTGGGGCTATGTCTGTTGTTTTTAGTAACTGCGGGACGACTCCAGTGTTCATGCTCCCTCTCCATAGGATGTTAAAAGCACATGATAGGGGCTTCTTGCAGTTCTTGATGAACACGGAGTTCCATGAGTCTGGGCCTGGAGCGGAGTGCATGGGCATGTCATTTATTGCCTTTTCGAAGTCATTTGGCATCGTGGTGATGTCAGATAGGCATGCGTCTGTCAAGTTCTGTGGCACTCTCATAAAAAATTCATTTAGGTCTTCGATTTTCAGTCTGGTTAGCGGCTCGCTAAAAACTGAGTCATACTGGGACTTAAGTAACTCACTCATTTCCTTGCTGTCATCTGTGTAGGGCCCATCCCGTTTAAGTAGGGGCACAATACTGGATGTTGTTCTCGACTTTGATTTTGGATAAGAAAAGAAATACTTTGGGTTTCCTTCAATTTCATTTATAGCTTTTTGTTCTTCCCGCATTTCTTGATTCCTGTAGGATTCCTTTAGTTTTAATTCGGTGTTTGCTATTTCTCTGACTAGTGTCTCCCTACGTATTTCAGATATATTGGCCTCCTGTAGCCGCTCCGTTATTCTTTGCCTTCGCCTGTATAGGGAGCGCCTCTCTCTTTCTAGTTTGCATCTTCTCCTCCTTTTCCTTAAGGGAATTTGCCTTGAGCAAACCTCTAGTGCCACAGAGTTAATTTGGTCTAGACATAGGTTAGGATCCGTGATGCTTAGGCAATCTTCCCAGTTTATATCATTTAGGACTTGGTTTACTTGGTCCCACCTTATGTTTTTGTTATTGAAGTTGAATTTGGAGAAGGCTCCCTCGCGGCTGATCACATTTTGTTGATCTGGGGCTCCCTGCATGCATGTCTGGACCTCTATTATGTTGTAATCTGAGTATATTGTTTTTGATATGATGACATTTCGTATCAGATCATCATTGTTGGTGAAGATGAGGTCCAGCGTATTCTCTAATCTTGTGGGCTCTACTATATGTTACTTAATAAGTTAAATAACATATTTCTGATTAGAAGAAGAAATTAATACCTATGTATCATGTCTACCCACCTAAGTATCATTGTACCATGTCTAAATAAATTATTATTAAGAAAACATTTTCCATTTATTTCACAGAAACCAATTTAATTAATAAACCTACCACAGTGAAACGTACCTAATCTAACATCAAGAGACTGCTGCTTTTGAGGAAAACACATCGGGACTAAAATTTTAAAGCTGATAAAAAGATGCATATACTAATAATCTTTATTTCTACAAGTACATGTACAACGTATACAGACGTAGCTGACGTAGGAAGCCCCTTGTTATGCAGAGTATTTCGGGCAAATTAGGTTAATTTTCTCTCCAGGATGCGACCTACACCAGTCGGCTAACACCCAGGTACCCGTTTACTGCTAGGTGAACAAGGACAGCAGGTGTCTTAAGGAAACACGCCCTAGTGGTTTCACCCGTATCCGGGATCGAACCACGGACCTCAGTTAATGAGCTACACAGCCAAAACCCATGGAACGTTTCATTTGTTTCATACTATGCATCAACCATTGAAGATTGATGCCATTCATAAATGTCGTGCCGACGAGCGTTGCGCTCGTCTTGCCATATAAGACAAGCGAAAATTTGTGTATGCAATAATTTCGCAAAAATCATTCTGAACCTAACGAAAAAAAATATTTCATTGTGTTTGTTTATTACTAAATTATTGTAAACTTATCTAAAATATATTTAGTTGGGTTATGCTAAATTAAATTGCGCTTGTTATAATAAGGTTAGGTAAGTTTTGTAAGATTCTTTTGGTGCAAAATTATAATTTTTTACAATAACATAAATAAAAAAATATATCTTCAAACGTATAAGAGAAAATTTTAGAAAGGACTTAATTTTAGATGAGTTCTTGCTAATTGACCAGTTTTACCTATTAGGCACGACATATACATGCATCAACCACAGGGGAAAGAAAATGGAAAAAATTGTGATGATCCAGGCATTTTATTAAGGTAATCCGATTTATTTAATATAACTACACCTGATAAAGAAAGAGGTGTGTTTATATTAAATAAATCTGATTATTAAGATAAAGTCAGTAATATATTAAATGACTTTTCCAAATTTAGACTGTTGAAGGTTGACATAGAATCTCATATTTCTAAGTTAGAAGATCAATTGAATAGTTTTGCGTAGATATAAAATACTTTCTCTTGTCAAGGCGGAAGGGGAAGGGAGTTCCTTGATGCTGATATAGGACTCTTGATTCAAGTAACTGGAACAACCAACTCTTCTTTGTATTAAACCTAACTGACTTTCATTCCTCAGGTGCTTTATAGCCCCTATTGTATTAACTGTTACCCATGAATATAATGTTAATATTATAACCTGCTCTAATAGCATTACCTGTTTTAATAAGCAAATTTAAACTTGGGTACAAATATTTATGGTAATCTGGCCTATACACATACGGTGATAAAATTAAGTACAATACTTGTAATCAACCTTATAATCACTTGTTGAAACACTGTGTTTGACTGTTCATTTACTGAGAATTATAGAAACTTATGAGATATATCAAGGTATCTTAATTGTGAAAATAAGATACCAGACATTTTGAGTAGTATCTTAAATTTATTAGTAAAGGAAAACACTGTCTACATTACTCCGTATCAGGTGCAACATGTCAGTTACACCATTTTAATCTTTACCTGTCATTAAAGAGAATGTCATCAACATACTGTACAGTAAGCGGTAACAAAAGAAATAAACTCTGGCTTACCGTGACTGGTAGCAATCTTTCGCTAAGCGCTGATGTGACAGCTTCCGCTTGTCAAATTTCGTCCTTGGAGAAAACTTATACATTCGAAGCATTATTGTATATTACTGTACTTCTCTCCAGATCTATGCATCATAAGTTTACAGTTGTATTAGTAACAGGACTTCTTATGTACACCTAAATTTAGAATGTGTTCTTCACCAAACACACTGGCAAACTAGTTTCAAGACCGTTCTCACTGATTAATAATAATAATATCTTCATCTCTCGTGTTCTGCGTCTGTAAACATTTTCACGTCAACACAACGCCCATTTACATTTATTTATGTCAGTTTTTTCCTTCTACATATTGTAAATACATTTTGAGTTTTTTTCATAAGTTTGTTTTAAATTTTCTAGTGGAGTTAATCGGGCTTTAATAATTATTCCTTCGCTTTACACTTTTGCTAAAATAATGTGACACTGTGAAGTTCAGGTAGGTATACACATGTTAATGCACACTTGCTAACCTACTATCACTTTAAATGCACACCTGGAACACACACACATACATACACACACACAAGTACACATGACTTCAGGATTGGCTAAATATAAATATCCAGGTTTCTGTAAGTCAGTCGATATAAACTGTCTCAATTCTTTAAAGTCACACATTTCTTTTTAAATTTCTGGGTGTCTCCTTGACTTTTTTTCCCAAGTAGGAAACTTTTCGTTTTTTTTTTTATGTTTTTTTATGATCTTTTTAAGACGAGTCCATCTTCCCACAGGAGGTGGGCAGCTGAAGGAGTGTTGAATACTTTAGTTATGGTTGCTGCTTACTGGTTAGGTCACTGTTACCACGCCAGAGGTCAAAATTACTTATGATCGAGGCGAAAGTTTTATTACAGGAATTAACTAGAGTGTAGGTGTAAGGGGGATGATGGATTCTATATCAGGAGTGAAAGCTGCGGAATTCGGGTCAGCGACAGCAGCAGCAGCAGCAGCAGCGTGGCCCCCTAGGTGTGGCACTCAACGTCAACCTCTCCCCGTGCCGAGATCACAACGACTAAACCAGACTGCCACGGTCACCTTCCTCCACCACCAGCAGCTTCACGCCTCCCTCCCTCCGTCCACTACTTCCTCTCTACATCCTTCCAGTCCCGCTTTGCAACTTTCATTCCTCCTTCCATCTTTACCTCAATCCAAATTTACCTCCTTCCTCCATCACTTCCTACCACCATTTCCTTTTATCTTTTTTTCTTCCATCCCTAGCTCCCGTTCTCCTTTCTTCACTCCCCATCGTACACTCCCCATCGTACACTCCCCATCGTACACTCCCCATCGTACACTCCCCATCGTACACTCCCCATCGTACACTCCCCATCGTACAGTCTCTTTCCCTTCCTTAAGGAAGGGAAAGAGACCATACCATACCTAACTTACTCTCTCTCTTCTCGAGTCCTTACATCGCTAATTTCATCTTTATTTCTTTCATATGTCCCTCGCGCCTCCTGCTTATCTCTTGGTATCTGCCACTGCCTACCTAACCAGCCTGACTACCTACCCATCCCTGCCTACCTACCTTTGTCTCCCTATCCAGTTACTCCTGATAACCGACCTACCTTGAGGACTTTAGTGTTTTGTGATTGTTTTTGTAGTTTTTACAGTTTTTGTATTTTTTATTTTGTTTTTGTAGAGCTTTTGTAGTGTTTTCACACAATCATAACTAAGCGCTAACCCCACTCGGGTCATAGAGCACTGTAGGGCAGGATATGCTGAAGGTGTAATATGCCTGATAGTGATGGTGTAGTAGTGTCATCTAGTGGTAGTAGTCAGAGTTACTCAGTTGTCAGTGATGGTGTTATAATGAAGGTCAGGACAGTGACCAACCTCAAAGTCATTAAAGGTCAGTTGAACTTCAGTGGTCGTACAGGAGAGGCGTGTTGCTCCTCCTGCCGCTCCACCGGCTTTACCGCTTCCTCAACCTCTTAATACACCTAATTGACGTAAGTATTGTCAATTGGCGTATTTGTAAGTACAACAGCAGAGTTGAGTTGCAGCTCCTGGTCCCCACCACCAGTTTGGTCACTATAATAGTCTTAATTTTCTAATGTCTTGGGGGGAGGTTGATTGACCTTAGTGGAGGGGATTTGATGCGAGGAACTGTAGCTACTCCCCTTCCTCTGATCAAACAATAACTCTTACACTAGGCGTTACATAACCCATAATGGTGTATGTAATGTTGATGGTTATAACGTTTCTTTGTGTATATATGTGTAATGATGGTTATATTGTTCCAGGTGTGGAAATTGCTGCGCCTGACTGTACTGTGATCAACACAGCAACGTTGATCAGTCTGAGGAGTGGAGACAACCACACTAGTAAATGGTCTGACCTATAACATTTAGTGTTTTACCTGGAGTATACCTGGAGAGGGTTACTCCAAGTATGTGCAGAAGCAGCAGCTGGAGACATCGTCAGAGGTGGGCGGGTCCCACTTGTAAGGTATTTCCAGGTTATAAGTCCACTAAAGTTTGGTTATTGAAGCAGATGGTAATTGTATTAGATGGGAAGGTGCTGGGAAGAGTATAAGAAAGATTGTAAGTAATTGATATCAAAAGTAGCTTAGTTGGAAGTATTAGCTTATCTCCCGACCGGAGATGAAATCTCTGGCCAGGAAATAATGAGGAATGTATTCTATAGATTACCATGAATGGGGTGGAGATAAAAATTGAAGAAATGGATTGTAAAGCTTAGAACTGAAGACTGATTAAATTTTAGGAAGTTTTAGTTAG